>JAAAQI020096998.1:0-16392 GCA_011800005.2 Stichodactyla mertensii | reverse complement strand
CCAATGAGAGTTCGCGTAAGAATTGATCCGGGCGAGAGCCAATCAGAAATCGCTTCTTATTTCGGGTCACAGAGAACTCGATATCTGGCGAACTTTCGCAGACGGTTATTACGGGTAAATAACCGTCTGCACGCAGACTAAGTTTGCATTATGATGTTAAAATGGTTGAAACTCACCTGAAAAAAACTGAAATATTAAACACTAAAACTGGATTTCCGACTACTCCTGGAGTCTTGGCCGGCGTTATGGTTTCATACAAGTCAATTGAATAAATTTTGTGCAGAATTTGCATTCATCGCAAAGGATTTGTATACCCTTAGAAAGTCTGTGTTCATTTTCTTGCCACTAGTGGAATGCCAGGATTGCAAAACTAGTTTGATTCTTCCGGTTCAGCACCAGTTTGTATTATAGATATAAAGTACCAACTCCAAGAGATGGGTTTATATATTTTTTGGGAGGGGAGGGAAGGTTGTTGAGGAAGTAGGGAGTTACCCCTCCCCATGGAAATTCCCATTTGAAATTTCATTTCAATGTTATTAGATGGTAGAAACGTGGAGGGAGATTAAAGAAGAACTGGAGCAAGAAAACATCAGACCAGTTACACCTGACGCAGAATGTTTAAACGAAATCACCAAGATACTGGATGAGAGAACAAATGGGATAGCAGCAGCTCAGGTATGGGGAGCCCAAAACCCAAATTTTATTATACTTTATTTACGTCACTGTGATGTTGTTAGTTTGAACTCATTTTCATTTGTTGCTGTAATTGTTTTTAAGGTCCAGTTGACGCAGGCAGAACGAAATCAAGAGCTTATTGAAGAAGAGGAACACTATGAAACGGTTTGTACCATTAAAATGTCAGTTGCTGGAGTACATTTGGTATGACTGGGAAACGGTACGGCACAGGGTACCGTCGCTGCACTGAATTGAAGACACCCGTTGAGCCAATCACAGCGAACGAGATCACTGCTCATCCAGTTAGAGCAGATTTCTTATGAGTGGGAAACGGCACTGACTTACAGCACGTACACAGTACGGTATGCAGTAACACTTAAATGGTTCTCACTGTTTTTGTGTGACTCATCCAATCACAACGCGTAGTTACGGCTACGGTAAAGTACGGTACGGCTACGGTACGGCTACGAATTCGTCGTATCGTTTCCCTCTCATACGAAATCTGGTATAAAACGCTTTGACATGCATGCATTATCACGGGTACGGCACGTCATTACCGTGAATTTTTCCCAGACATTCGAAAACCGCTTTATTGTAAATCTATTATGAATGCTGTTCTAACCTATCTCGATATGCATTGCATACCAGATCAAAGAGAACCATCGACAAGCCGAGAAGTCGTACAGAGATTTCTGCGACTATGTTAATAGAACATCGGATTATTCGTCTCTTATCGTAAGTATAGCAATCTAGAGTTCTTGTTACTTAATTATTGGAAGTATGGAACTATTGCGCACTTTTACTGAAATGGCAAGACGTTTTTATGTCCTCTCCTTTTCCCTTGTTTTGCGGCGCTTTTCTTTTCTTCTCCTTCCTCCATTCCCTTCTGTTCTCTTCTTATCCCATGAATTACCTTTCTTCTCTTCCCATCCCTCCCTTCCCTTTTCTTCCCTTCCTTTCTGTTCTCTTATCCCATGAATTACCTTTCTTCTCTTCCCACCCCACCCTTCCCTTTTCTTCTCTTCCTTTCTGTTCTCTTCTAATCTCATGACTTGCCTTTTCGTCTTTTTTCTTCCTTTCTCTTCAGTTCTGTTCCCTTCGCGTAACGGTTATTCGTAATACTGATGACTATATTTTAATATAACAGGCTGCAAAACAAAGACAGATTCACCTAATCGATAATTCACGATTCCAAGGAAGACTTCACAGTGGGTAAGTAAGTAAGGTAGTATCATAAATCATGGCCAATGCTGTCAAAAAAATCCAAGATAGATTTTTATTACTTATTATCATAACTTTACTGTTTTATATTACAGAGAATTCGATCATGGGACCCTGCAAAAAAATTTACAAGCCACGGTAAACTACATGTTCTGTGAATTACTCATAGACTTCAGTTCTTTATTGAATTTAACCAACGTCATCCATCTTTTTGCTAGTATCGTCACTTGTACCCAGCTGTTGTTCAAAACAGTATCTTCCTTAACATTTACGTCACCTCATTTTTAAATGTCTAACAGAATATTTCTTCGCTATTCACAGGTGTTTTGTGGACGCAAAATAAATGTCGAGAGTACACCTCTAGAATTTACTCTAACGAAAAGCCAGCGTGTGTCGATTGACGAGAGTGGAAAACGGCTATCACTAGTGACGGTAACTCCTCTTTTCTCTTTTACTTATTCGTGTACATTTACCAAACGATCTACTATCAAGAGTAGCTTTTAGAATAAACTGTCACATGTGATTTTAGTATTTTCCGGCGCCTTTTTCTCTTTCTTCTTTCCAATAATACATTGGATCTTTCAACGCGCTGTTCGGGTGATCTAAGACTATCTTTGATATTTGCGATCTACATATTTACAGTGCGTTTCACATAACTTTTGAGGGGTGAGTTCTGAAGTTCGTTCGGCAGTTGCGAAGTTCAAGATGTACTTTGGAAATTCATAACGAACTTCGAACTTACTTGCCGCGGAAGTTCGGTAATTCGTTAGATATTCAGTCTTATTTGCACATTCTACTTGTTTTTCTACTTGACGCCATTCCTTAGGACAAGCACAGCCCTTCTTTGGTGGAGCAGCTTCCTCAGTGTAAATTTGAAGTTGATTTTAACGAATTATCGAACTTCCGCGGGAAATGAGTTCAAAGTTCACCAACGAAATTCGTTGTGAACTTCCAAAGTACGACTTGAACTTCGGAACTCACTCGTCAAAAGTTATGTGGAACGCACTGTAACAAGAAAACACGACATAGAAAGTGAGAATCCTTAAATTTGAACTTCCAGGGATTGCGCACAAGCCTGATAAATTTACTTGTAACTTGGGTCCTTAGTTCTTTCCTTTCCTAACTTCCTTCTCCCTCACCTTCCATCCTTCCTACTTTTCTTCCTACTTTTCTTCCTCTTCCTTTTCTTCTTCTTTCTTCCTTTGTTCCCTACATTCTACTTTTCTTCTCCACTTCTTTTTATTCCTTCCGTCTTCCTTTTATCTCCCTTCCTGCCTTTCTTTTATTCCCTCCATTCTACTTTTCTCTTCCCCCTCCTTTATTCCTCTTTTCTTCTTCCTCCCTCCCTCCCTCCCTCCCTCCCTTTTATTCGTTCATACCACGTACTACTTTTATCATCGTCAAAGCTTTTTGTTTCATTTAATTCTTAATCTAATGTTCACTTCTCTCTCAGCAGTGACAAGAAGATACCAGACCAGCACCAACACTTGACATTCCATGGAATCTCCTTTTCTTGCATGCATTGATATTATAAGTACAAACCATCTTGAATTTGACTCAAGAACCTGTAAATATTTCGTACATGTTTCAGTGATTTGCTTTCCAATTTTATTACTGACTTCGATGTAAATAAATCCATGTGGGCCTGTTGTGACCGCTACATAATTTTGGTGTGCGAATCGTTACTCATAAGCCTTGTTGATTTTTGGGGGGGGTGGGGTCGGGGGATGTGGCATTGATTCTGTACTCAATAGACCTTATTCGCTTGGGCGTAATGTTTTCCCAATTCAGACCTCTTGGGAATACGATTCTTTGTTTGAGGTTTATCCATATTAATGTTTCTTCTCAAGCGTTACCATTAAACAAAGGAAAAAGTCCGAAAGGAATGACACGTGACCTGTATTGGGAAAACAAATACGCCCAAGCGAATAAGGTCTATTTATATCGAATGCTTCTGGTATATTGTCACCTGTACTACTAATGAATAGAGAGATTTAGCAAAGAGTTTTGTTGGAAGTGAAACTAAAGTGGTACGAGTCCACTGACACAAGAGACAGATTACATGTAAATAACATAGCTTTTAATGCTTCCGCCGTGAATACTTAACCCTACTTCACAGACAATTTTACTGCCTCTTGTTTCCATTTGATTATAAGTTACTTGAAATTATTAACGAATATTTAACACAACCAACAGATTTTCCAAAGAACCGAGTCTGCCATGAAGCAAGAAAAAAAACCTTGCTAACCATTGCAGTACCTGCAGGAAATAAAAATTCTGGGACAATTTTTTTTTTAGAGTCACGTGGTTACACCACATTCCACAATTTTGTCACAGCGATGGAGAATGTTAGAGAGATTGGGCTCCCTGTGTTTCTACATAGACAATCTTGGCAAATTTTAAAGTCAGTGAGAAAGGATCGCTTCTACTTACCAGGTTTTGTGGTTAATTTTAAATAACATTGAACATTACATAACAAACATCACCCTATTTTACACGTTAAGCGGCGTTTACACGAGCAATTTTTCCTTGACAAGGAAGAAATTTGCTCGTGTAGATGGACAACAAGGAAAATGTGGCAAGGAATATTAATGAGATTAGTTCTCAACCTGTTACTTCACTGATCGAAACTTGTCAAGGAAAACTTGTTTATCATCTACACGAGCAAGGAAATTTTGTCAATAAAAAATTGTCAAGGATACTTGTCAAGGAAAAATTGCTCGTGTAAACGCCGCTTTAAAGTAAGCTTCTGACGAATTTCGAGTTAATTTAAAATATTTTGTAATGGAAATGATGGCATACCTTATATCATTTCCATGATCAACATTGTATATGGATCAATAAAGCTTTCGAAATTTTGATGCAACTGATGTCATAACACATCGTAGAAAGCTATAATCTTGCATGCAAGTACTGCGTAATGTTAGAGCGGTTTTTGTATGAGTGGGGAACGTACGGTGTTCACTTAGAGCACGTACATGGTACGGTATGCAGTAACACTGAAATGGCTTCCCATAAGAATGGCCATCGTATGGGTGGGAAACCTACAGTACTGATCATGATTTACAGCACGTACACGGCATGCAGTAACACTGAAATGGCTTCCCATAGGAATGGTTATCGTATGAATGGGAAGCGTACAGCACTAACTTATAGTACCAAGGAATGGTTATCGTATGAATGGGAAGCGTACAGCATTGACTTATAGTACCATACACGGTACGCTATGCAGCAACATTTAAATGGCTTCCCATTGTTTCCTTGTGAATTTTCCAATCACAACGCAACAGTACTGCAAGGAATTTAAGGTAACGTTTCCCACTCACGAAATCTGCCCTAGTGTTCGGTTTCTTGGCACCGAAAGAAGAAAGATTCACTTTGTATAAATACATAGCTCTCCTTTTAAGAGATGGCCTAAAATTGTGGGATTTAACTTAACAAGATCGTTCGTCTTCTTTCTTTTTGCCTTGTCCGATTGCATCAGGATTGGCTAACGGATCAAGATCAGAGAACAAGTTGAACCAAGCAGACTGATCGCCACCAGACGCTTTGCCCTTTTCTTTCCCAGACTTGCCACCAATCATTCCTCCCAGGCTCGCTTTTAGTGACGACTTTGACGTGCCGTTGGAAGGATTACGCGGACCACTAGGTGCGCTGCCTCGAGGTAAATCGAGTCCCGCGGGCTGTCCCTTGCTAGAAGGTGAGTTCCCGAAGGGGTCCATACCAGCTAAGCTATCCATTAAATCGGAAGGCAAGTATCCTGGGTGGTCTGTGTTATTGGGTGCTGCTGCTTGTGGCTTTGCGCTATCACCAAACAGCTCATTCCATTTACTGCTGAAGCTGTTCACGTCCGATTGAGATGACTGCACATCGGAAAATACATCACTCAGTAAATCGATGTCTGTTTTGCTATCGAGGCTTCTGCTTGGGGATCCAAAGAGAAGGTCGTCTGCAGTCATGGAGGATTGAGCCTGCCCATCCCCAGATCTGCCCTCATTCCCTAAAACAATAAGTAGAGATTGAACATCTTTAGTCATTTTTGACCAGTTTACGGTTTGTTTACAATCGCTGCCGTCGCGCAAAAATGCATTCAGCAATTCGAAACACGGCGCAGTGACCAAAATATTAAATGAGAAGTAGCCAATGGGCACTAGAGCATAACGTACGGTACGGACATGTTGTGCCGTGACTGTAATGGTGCCGTGTCAAAGGAATTTCATTGGACGAAGAGTGATCTTGCACGCCGTGATTGGTTCGTCAATGTCGGAAATTTGATAGCGTCGTGACGTCGTTTTTTTCTTCTACGGTAGCCCAGTAAAATGTAATCTTTACCTTGATTCGACAGATAAGAATCTTGTAAACTAAGAAGGTTTTTAGCTGCCTCGTAACTGGGTGGCTCACGAGTACCATCATCTAGTGAACCTAACAGATCAGCTTCTACAAGGAAAAGAGAATAAGACCCACAAGATTTACCGTGTTAAACACAAAAAACGAATAAATAAATAAAAATAAAATAGATAAGTAAATAAAATGCAATAACCCCCCCCCAGAAGATAGTTCCAATATGTAAATGATATGATATACGTGAAAATATTTAAATTAAGCATGCGTAATATTAATAGAATTAAATCTTATCGTCATCATCAACATCGTCACCACCACCATCATCACATTTACTAATCCTCTAACCTGTATTTCCTTGATCACGTCTTGGAGGTAACTCCTCATCTGCTCCAAGGAGATCAAAATGCGGCGAGCTGTTATCGCGTGACCCATCTGAAGCATTTTTCTCAGGCATATCTCCTAACAAGTCAGTCTCAAGTAAAGCATCATCATCCTCCTCTTTACTCGTAGGTCCTCTTGTGGGAGAGTGGTCTAGACTAATCAATTTATCATCGTCGTCTTCATCTTTTCCTGCATTTTTTCCCTCCATCTGTTCAGTAGCTTCCTCTACATTGCCTGTGTCTTTCTTCTCGACATTTATTTCTTCATCAGCTTTGATCTCTTTGGTATCATCAGTTGCCTCAGGCTCCATCATTGGGTTCAAACTCTTGAGCATCTGGAACTGGTAAGTAGGGTATCCCTTGAACTGCTCAGCAACTTGGTTCATACTCTTGGAAGTATTTTCCCAGAATTTCAGCATGGCTTGTTGATATGCTGCTAGTGTACTGGATAATAGATTACAGCGACTAGCCGATAGGAGATCAACCTTCTGCATCACGTCGTGCTTGTTCTTCTCAAACTTCTTTTTGCATGTCTTGACTTTACACTGAACCTGTAAAGCAAGTATCAGTGGAAATTAATCATAGTGCTAATATCTAATCAAGGAGCATATCCAAGTACCAGTATAGTCAATAATAATGTTAACAGTAAAAATATTAGTATAAATTAAATAGCAGACTATCACAAATCCTGCATTCTGATTGGCTGTGATATTGAAGGTCTATTAGTAATATCCTAGTATCAAAAATATAAAATAAAAACGATGGCATTTGCCTCAATTAGACCTCTCGAGATTTTGGCAAAAGTTTTGCTGTTTCAATTATTTTTAATCACTGTCAGACCTCTCGCTCTCATGGGCTACAAATCAAATAACTTTTTTGGCTGTGCCTCATGAACTTCTGACTTGTAGCCCATTTGTTTGTACTAAAAGAACTAGCCCTTTTGTCCTCATGGGCAATGACTCAAACAGTCCATTTGGCTGTGGGAATTTCAGACTTTGAGTCTAACTGTTAAATAGCTGAATAAAACCCCATTCATCCTTATGTACCTCTCTGAATTTATCCAGCCTTTTCCATTCTTCTGGATCAAGTTCCTTAGACAGATCAGCCATCCACAAAAGACTTGCTCTATAGTCTGTCCTAGAGTTTTCCATGCGAGTGATGGTCATCAGTGTGTCTGATATGGCTCTATATCTGAAGGTCTCAATTTCTTGATACAGTCTTACAAGAGGGGTTCGTAAGCTCAGCCTGTAACATACAAGTAGAAATAAAGTTCAATGGCTTAGTTGGTCAGTTGGAGTCAGTCTGTTGTATGGGGGGTCATTGGTTCAAGTCCTGGCTGGACCAGTACTCAGGGCCATAAACTAACTGAGGAGAAGGTACTGCCTTTACTCTAAAATGATCCAATATTTCCTAACCTTTGTTGAGCTGTGTAACTTTGGGATTTACCAACAGCTATCATCATTTTCCCAGCCTTAGATTTATCTTGTGAACCTTGTTCTCTAAGGAAGCGGCCCATTTCATTTTCATCTTGGGATAATGCTTTAAATGACAACAAGTAGATGAGTAATATATAAAACTACATAATGGCTGTTGAGTGACAAAGATGCAGGTTGGTTTAAATACTTACAAAATATCCTGTTTTGATAGATTTCTATAGCTTTTAACAGGTCTATGCAGGTTTTCTGAATGTGTTTAAATGCCTGAAAAAGAAAAAATTGTAATCTTTCATTTAGTTATTTTGTTGAAATGGAACAGCAATTCACAGGCTGTGCAAATATGAACATAAAGAGCAGAGTCTTTGAATGGGAAAGACTATAGCACACAGCTGATGTTGTATATTTATAAAAATACAATGAACAATATAATGCAAAAGACTGAAAGACAATAGACCACAACAGAATTTATGAATACATTACATCAACTGAGTACAATATTGTATTCAATTTCCACCTTTGAATATATGCTTTATAATATTTTTGGTCTTTTACAGTAATTTCTGGATCTTGTTCAACCATTTAGACTACATATCATTCATTTGGGAATAAGATTCTTTGTCCATCTCATCCAAGAAATATAGAAATAATACCTAAGAAAATGACAAGTGGTTTGAAATGGAAAAAGATGTTCAAGTGGATTTGGTGTATATTCCTTGCACGTGTAAACTGTGCTGGCAGTGAGGAAACTATACAAGTAACTATATGCGTAGTAGACCTTTTCTGAATCTTGATAAATCAATAACTAGCCCATAGACACAATTTACAAATGGTCTTTGTCTTACCTCAAGTCTTGCGTCAACCTCTGCATCTCCAGCAACAACAAAAGAATCTTGTTCCTTGCCAAGCTTTTCAATAACTGCCTGCTTTGTATGCCAGTATTTGCTTTCTACTTTGCCCTTTAATCCGCTGGGTGGGGGTGGTCTGTAATTACTGTAATGGTAACCATAGTTACTGACTTCTTGACTCTCATTATCTTGGTAACGGTCAAAGCTACGGTCATAGCTAGAAGAAATTGAGATGAAAGAATTATTTTAAATTAGTTAATTGATAAACTTAAATTCATCTATTTTACTACTGATTTTTATGAAGTTTATAAAATTCTTGCTTGGAGTGGTGTGAATGGCTGTGTTTCCTTTACAAAAATACACACATTACCAACTCAGCAGTAATGGCACTCTTTGACTCATCTCCCTGAATACATCCCCAGTATGAAAATGCCATTGCTAAGTTTCACATTGTGGGAGGACTGGCTCGAAACCAGACGATCGTGTGTGAAAACAATGCCAATTATCTCCATATCCCAATGATTTTTTTTTTCATTCAGTCAAAATTGGGCTGCATTTGCTGAGCTCAATGGTATTATACAACTACACATATCAAAAATGTTCATTTTATTCAGCCTTATCAAGAGTTGTCTGGTCTCCCCCGTCCTTTTACTTGATGTGAAACCTGGCAATGCCGAAACTGACAGAATGTCAGAATTTTTATTAGATGATGTTATATCCTTTCTATGTGATAGCAATTTCTCAGAAACATGTAATTACATGGTGTTGATTGTGTTTGTGAAGATTTTTGAGTTGCCAGAGTCAGGAAGAGACTGTGCCAACTATGGAAAACTACGAAATAATCCTTAGAACTAATCCTCAGTTTTATCAGCCATGTGGTTAAACACAATCTTTGATTGCATGTGATTATAGCCACCATGTTGGTAAACTTTAACAAAAGATTTGCTCTTGGTTTATTTTCTTATATCATCCAACATGGCAGCCATGTCTTTTGTCCTCTTATCCTCACATAAAGAGATGCACACATTTACCTTTCATCAGCTTCTTGAGGTAAAGAATGATAAGAACTTTGCATCTTGAATTCCTTTTTTTCTCACAGTTGATAATCAACTTCTGATATCATAAAACATCAACTTCATTGACACTGTAGTAAATAAAAAAATATAGATCATTGTTGAATTGGGTTCCCTTTGAAAAATATGAGAAAACCTAGAAGCAGAGAGCATTTTGGAAATATGTTTCCAGTATTTAAACTTTTATTAATAAGTTTTATGAAACCTAAAATGCTATGAGTTTCAGTAAGCTCATAGCCATCAAAAATTAAAATATTCAACTGGTCATCACAAAGACCAAAGGCAAAACCCAAATTCCTTTCAAATCGTCCAAAAAAGACATTAAAAAAAATTAGATTGTGTAATTTCGAAAATTCCTATTTAATCTAAGGCATAAAGAAAGTGAGAGTCAAGGCTTTTTTTTCTTGAATACGATATGAAGATCATTGTTGACCCAATCAAAGTTAAAACGATACGATGTGAACTTCTTCACTCATAGACATGATGTGAATCAAATATATGTCACTACTTGTCATTGTAACGACAAATTAGAGTCTATGAGAGTTTGTTGTTTTTATTCTATTTAAACGTAAAAGAAAGACTTCAAAAGAAATATTAACTTAAGCCGAGGAATTTGGTTTGTAGAACAGGTGACCTCTGGCTCTTACTCATGGCCAGAAATCCAAAACTTTCACATTTATTTTAACCGATTTCGCTGCGTTTATAAAACCCAGGATCCCAAATCAAGCCCTGAATAAGAACAAAGACTTACCTTTGATGGTATATGTCATTATTAGCATTCAAGAAATCATATAAATCTAACAAAACGGACTAAAATTCCTTCCCTCTTCTCACAGCAAACAAAACATGGCGGCCGGGTGCGCACGCATGCCCAGAAAAAAGACACGTAATAAGATTATGCGATGATTATGCGATAATTTATGCATAACTATAATCCACGGAGCTGCCAAAAAAACTCTTTTTCTCTAAAACTCATTCTTTCTTTTAATTTTCAAAATATTTGCATTTAAGATTTTACGGAGTTTTTTGACATCGCAAGCTCGCGTAAGCCTTTATGCCAAGGCATTTTTGAATACAAGTTAAAACAAAGATTGCCGATTTTGTAAATGGGTAAATGATAATAAACTATTAAGTTAGATTTAAGGAACCAATTTTAGTTGTTGTTTTAAAATACTAATACTTTTTTGAAAGTTGCTTGATCCTGAGACTGTTAGTCTAACAGACCCTTCCCCGTACTTAATACTCTACCCTGACGGTCAAGGCGCGGCAAGGCACGTCAAAATTCTAGAATACATCACGGTCGCGGCAAGGCATGCTTACGGTACTGACCGTGCCGCGACCTTTCCACAGTCATACGAAATCTTCTCTGTATTTTTCTCCCGAAATTCCTTGTCTGGCCCTAAAACTCTAACTGCAGATGTTATAACTAATCTAGAGTTGGTCTACCTGTGTAATATATCACGTGATTTGACGTACTATGTTTTTACTAATTCAGCTGCAGAGGTAAAAATCAATGACAAATTCAGTATTTTGACGCTGCAAAGCTACTTTCTTAAGGTAAATATACCAAATATATCGATCATTAGTTGTTCTTCTCTTGTAAACCATTCGCTATGTGTGCTTTTTGTGTTAATTTATCTGTGAATTGTAGTATCTTTCCAATCACTTCAATCGTCCATGACATTGAACTGAATACAGCCGTTTATCGTTTCGGCAAGTTATTACTTAAGTTATTTTTTTTAACCTGTAAATTAAAATATGAACTTACCGTTCCGGAAAATGTATCTACTTCTATACAGTTTTTGTATTTTTTGCAAATATTTTACCTTTTTCTGCAAGTATGGGTTACCTCCCCAAATCCACAGGGAGCCCACGTTCTGCATAAGAAAGATCTTTGACTGATAGGAAGCTTTAGGATTCGAAATGGGCTTATATAAGAAATAGGAATTTAAATGTAAGTGTAGATAGAATACACCGAGACTAATGAAAAGATTGTTCATGTGGTACTTTTTGTGATGGCTCTTGGGGCTGTTCAACATGGCTAAGAATGGCAGCTTTATCATGGTTACATTTATGTTTATAAAATATACTAGATACTATGCACATTCTAATTGGCTGAGAGATGTGTTTGCATGAGAGTAAGTAAACATGATTTGGGCTTAAGTTATTTTATAAAAGCAATAGAAAACTTTTTTCCTGTGTTTGCATAGCCTGATATACAGTGTAAACACTCTAGGGTTGGGAGAATTCTCGACAGTTATGCAAACCCTCGATTTTGTCTCAAATTTTCACAACTGTCTCAAATTCTCCCAACACCTCTCGTGTTTATATCAGGTTATGCAAACACACAAAAAGTTTTCTATTGCTTACGTATAAATAATCAGGGAGGTGTGAGACCTTGACAGCCTTCATTTATCTAGGATTTTACTAACCAGGCTTATTTACAGACAAAGCTCTCCTTGTAACCACTCTTGTAAGCAAACCAGGTCTAGCTACAACCAAAATTTTGAGACCCCATACTTTTTTTCCAATATTTCATGGGTGCTACTGTGTTCCCAAAAGTAGTTTCACCAATTTCTTAGCCTATGTGTTGCTATCACAAATGGATGGGGGAGGGGGGGGGGACTTGGGAAGAAAGGGAGGAAGGACCTCCCTACAAGGCTTGGCATTCTTTATCTTAGGGCTGGAGGGCCTAAATTTCTATTAGTTGAATTTGTTAGGACAGACACATGATGTCAGTACTTTCATTTATTCCTCTTACCTTTTTTTTAGTGCCTGACAGGCTTTCAAAAAGTCGATAACCACTGTTCCAAATCTTCCCAAAACAATGTAAACTCTCGATGATTTTGCTATCCCCCTTCTATGTCTTAATAAATGAAAGCCCTCTTAGAGTGCATGCCATAGTTAATAGTTATTAATTATGGTTAGTCAATAACTAAATAGCTGATAATTAAATACTATTACCTTTTAAAAGTAGGTAGTTGTTTCACAAACATATGGTGTGTACTCTATTACTTATAAGAGTTTCTTTTTTAGCTCTTATCATAAATGTTTTCTTTTCTTTTGGTTTGCTATCAGAGAAAATCATGGCCCAGTTTTCTGAAGAGGACTTCCAAGCTATCACACCAAACAGGGTGAGTGAAGATCAAATGCTTCAGTATCTAATATCCTGGCAAGAAGAGGAGAACAGGTATGCAGAAAATCTCGTCAGTCGAAAATCAGAACTTCAGAAAGAAGCACTGGGTGAATACCAGTCCAGAATGCAGGTTGAGCAGGAAATATTTGATTCAGAAGAGAGAAAACAGCAGCTTGAGCAGGCTTTGAAGGAGGCGGCTAAGCAGAAGGAGCTGAATGAGGGGAAAAACAAAGAAAACCTTGCTCTTTATGAGGAAAACTTGAAAAAATTTCTTGAAAACGAGAGGAAACTGTACGATACTTTAGCTAAGGAAGAAGAAAGAAAAGCTCAGTTGGTAGAAAAGAAGAGGCTCGAGGCAGAAGCAAAGACCAAGGAAACTTTTGGTAAAGACCTCGAAACTGAAAATCAAAAGCTCATTAAGGTCGAAAAAGAAAGAATCGAAAAAGAAAAGCAGATGCTTTTGATTGCACAGGAAAAGTTGAAGGAGGAGGAGAACAAAGCAGTGGCGAAGCTCAAGAGCTTCCAGGAAGGAATCAAAGATGTCCAGGATCGAACAGTCGAAAAACAAAAGGCGGAAGTCGAAAAAGCTGCGAAAAAGCTAGCCGAGCATGAAAATTATCTCGCGAAATTGAAGGAAAACGAAGCAGTTTATATTCGTGAGCTAGAAGAGAGAAGAAAACGAGCTGACCAAGAAAAGGCAGAGAGAGATCGAAAATGGAAGGAAGACAAACAAGCAATGGATAGTGAGACTAAAGACCATATTCTTGCTAGACAAGAAGAGGAAAAACAAAAGCGTGTCAAAGAACAAGAAGCACGTGAAGCATTTGAAGAAGAAGTAGCGAATTTAGAGCTTGAAAAAATAATTGAAGCAAAGGCGCTTCACAAGAAAGAAAGAAGTCAAATTTCGTTGGACGATAAATTGAAGACAGAAGAGGAAAAGAGAAAGAAGGCTGAAGAAGCAAAGCTTCAGTTTAAAACTCAGAGAGAAGAAGCCGCTAAGTCTAGAATGGAACAAGAACAAGAAATTTACACCCGAGAACAAAGTAACAGACTAGAGAAGCTTACGAAACTCCAAAACGAATGGAGTCGTTATGTAGAAGAGTTGAACGAAAGAGAAGTTCAGAAGTCCCAGCGCGATGCAGAAAAGTTTAAACAGATGGAAGAACAAAGGAAAAAAGAAGAACAAAGGGCTTTCGAAATAGCAGAGAAGCGTAAAGAACAACAGCAGAAACGTCAACGGGAGGAAGAACAAGCGCTTTTGAGAGCTCAGAGGGAAATGAATTTGCAGGAAAACAAAAAAATCGGCATCGAACGGTCGAATGAAGAAGCGCAAAGACTGCTGGCTCTGCAAGAGGAGCATTTGCAACACGAGCAACACTTCAAAGAGGAAGCCGAAAAGCACCGACAAGAAAAACTAAAAGAGCGAGAAGACGCTGAAAAAGTTTGGCTAGAAAATGAGAGGAAACGATTATTAGAAGCCGAAAAATCCAAAAAAGAAAACAGAATAGAAACAGCTCATAGCAATCAGGAGTTTTTAGAACAACAGTCACAGCGTCTGAAATACAAGGCCCAAAAAGATGGCCAAAAAGAAAGAGAACTTCACCAAAAGAGACAGCAAGAAGAGGAAGATAAAAGACTCGAAGCTGCTAGAAAGAGAAAAGAAGAACTAGAAGTCCACGAGAAAAACATCCTCGAGGCACGAGAACTAGAACAACAAATGTTAATGGAAGCTAGGAAAACCAGGGAAGATGTAATTGGAGAATGGGGTCAGCAAGTGGAGGTTAACGAAGAGTCTCCTTCAAAATGTAACATTTTATGATCAGGTCCGCAGGATGTTACTAATTTGTCTTGGTGCAGTCTGTTTGAATATGGCAGCTTTGATGGCCAGCTATTGTATCATCAGCAATCAGTAGACACGAGAATTCAAACTATCATGCTGTGAAACAGGGATAGAATAGCCAATGTTCGAGATGTTTGGAAGGGCCATTTTGGGAGGCTGGGGCGAACCTCCGGAGCGAGGCTCCCAGGAAAATCCCCAGGAATACACAGCTGTGGTGTCGCATGCATATGCTGTTTAAAAACCTTTAATAAGTACTCTTTTTCAATGGTTTTCTATTGTGCTGTAACCCTGTTTGAAAACGGCTCCGTGAAGTGCCATCAACTGCCTTTTTATGCTTTTCCACTGGACAAGAAGCGACCGGCGAGAAGGATTTGGAGAGCTTTTTTTCGACGTTCCATGACAAGTACGAAGTGCCAAATACCCTAGCATCTGTTCATTTCAGGCCAGATAATTGCAAAGAAACGTTAACAAACCGTGTCACTATTCCTGGGAAACCTCGCCCCAGCCTCCAAAGCTAGCTCTTCCAAACATTTCGAACGTAGGCCAACACAACCTAGTGCTTGCTCCCACTCCCCCAATCTCGTCTCAGAGCCTGCGTTTACTTTGGTCATAGCTAAGTCTGTGTGAACCCGGAGAAACGACGCCTCTGGGGACGAGATTGCTGAGCCCTGTGCTTTGAGGTAAGGAGAATTCCAATCTGACAATTTGAATGTTGATTTTATTATTCCACATAAAGATAAGACTGTACATATGACATATTTAAATTGACAATCTTGTTCATAAATCCACTGCTGAATTACTTGTTAAGCAACAGTAAATTTAATTTGGTAACAATTTCAGTTACGATGTGAACCCATACACTTTGCTTCAGCTTGCCAACTCTATAAAATTTGTAATTTCTATCGTATTCTATTGTAACGTTGCTTAGCAACTGATTACGTATGTACATCATATGATTCACATGTACAATAAATAAATTGAATTACAATTAAACCTCACTTTGCGAATACCCGCTTAATGCGGATGGACACTTATGAAGTCCTGGCAGAATGTATATAATTTGAATTAGCCTGCTTAGTACGGTCACCTTACACCGACCCTGTTCATCGACCGCTTTGAATATATGTAAATTGGCCTTTCCCGAATCGAGCGGAGGACTGGGTTCCAGCCAGGTTCGCAAAGCATCTATGGATTGTTTGGAAGGGTACGAAAAACACGTGTCCAAAGAAAGCAATATTCTAAAGACAGAAGGCATTTCCAGGAGCAAGAATTCCAGGGTAGTGTGGTTCAATTGAGGAGAAGGCTAAAAAAAACACATACACAAGTAAGGGAAAAAAAGAAAGAAAGAAAAAAATGAATGTGACACTTTCGGGATTCGAACCCGGGTCTGCCACGATAATTTATTCAAAAATACTGTGAACACACTAACCATACCCCCGAGA
>JAAAQI020096887.1:0-16393 GCA_011800005.2 Stichodactyla mertensii | reverse complement strand
CCACTGAATACTAAAAATTTGATTGGTTGATATTTTCACATGTGAAAAATATCGTATTTTTACGTGTGCTGAGATACCGTACGACATTTCTCAGTGGTAGAAATCCTTGTAAAACACTGTAGTTTATATAATGTATCTTAGCCAACAATCAAGTATTAGGTATTTCATTTATGTATATTATTCCATCTTTTTAGATGAACTATGACAGCGAAGGAGAACCAACTGGTAGGAAGAAACCTGCCAAGAAAAAGAAGTCTGTGTCAGAAAGTGAAGAGGACGGTTCTGATGGAGAAGATAAAGACACGAAAAGAAAGAGAGGACGACCAAGAACCATAAAACGAGAAGACATCGATGGCTTCAATGACTCTGAAATAAGAAAGTAATTATATCTTTGTTATTTTCTCTTTGTTATTTTCTCTCGCGCCTTAGTTACTTGACGAAGTATTTCGTAAGACCGATCGTTAATATTGCTTTGTTCAATGGATAACCTCTGTAGTACGACCACCCCTACCTCCCCAATCTCTTCTTGAAAACCTCTGTAGTACGACCACCCTACCTTCCCAATCTCTTACCTTGGATACTTGAAAACCTCTGTAGTACGACCATCCCTACCTTCCCAATCTCTTACCTTGGATACTTGAAAACCTCTGTAGTACGACCACATGGATTGACGATACCTTTAAAGCAGTTTTCGTATGAGTGGACGGGAATCGCACGATACTGACTTACAGCACGTACACGGTGCGGTATGCAGTAACACTGAAATGGCTTCCCATAAGAATGGTTATCGTATGAGTGGGAAACGTACGGTACTGACTTACAGCACGTACACAGTACGGTATGCAGTAACACTGAAATGGCTTCCCATTCTCGCGTGAAACACCCAGTCACAACAATTTGCCGTATCGTTTCCCAGTCATACGACTAAATCCGCTCTATCGCAGAAATTGAGCTTAAATATGGCGCCATAATCAATATCCGTCAACGACGTTCTCATTGTTTTGTCAGGTTTGTCAAAAGCTACAAAAAGTTTGGTCGTCCTCGCACCAGGCTAGACGCTATCGCTGCTGATGCTGAACTGGAGGACAAACCGAAAGAAGACATCGAGAGACTGTCTAATGTTCTACATGATGGCTGTCTACGTGCTGTGAAGGAGTACTACGAAAAACTCCAGGAAGATCCTAATTTTGATGGTAAAAAATCTGTTCATATCTGCAACAGCACAGGAATCTGGTTCAAAAATAGCTGGCAATTTCAACAGGTCTGACGGCGATTTCTTGATCAAAGAAATGAAAAATAATATTTTAAAACAGCCATTGCAAAAATCGATCCTCAAGGAAAAGCCTACAAAATCCAGTGTCAAACAAAAGTTCTTTTGAACTCTGCAAAATGGGATGCAAATGATAGATAGGACAAGGAGGGGCGCAGCTAGTGAACAGGGTAGACCTTGACATGTATGAAAATATCACACAGAAGCAAGGATTCTTCCGTCTCACAGTCAAATAGCATGTTTAATTTAAGACTCTTGTGTTGTAATCTTAATTTTTCCAGGCAAGAAGCGAGGTGCTACTTTGAGGATTGGCAACGTAACGATCAACGCTCCATCCATTCTTAAACACGAGGAGGAACTTGAGCCTTTGGCTGTAGCAATCCCTGCAGAACCTGTAGAAAGAAAGAAGTAAGTCTAGTACTTTCTACTCTTAGATATGATATCCCAGCTACCACAACATAAGAAAACGTGCATCATAATGAGTAATCTGGGAGATGTGCTGGGCAAATGGTTTGTGAATAAGACTTGAGAGCTGAAGGACAAGAGGTCCAAAGTTAGTACACAGCACTAACAGTACCTCTCATGGCGTCTTTCATCCCAGGTAAATGAATGACGGTAACCTGATACAGACTTGAATCAGATCCGGCGGAGGGGTGTAGTGATACTTTAATTACCTTAAAAGGTATTAGGTCACGTGGACTTGTTAATTAACTGTAAATGTTTATTTCAGGTATCGACTGACGTTCCCTGCCAAAAGCGTCCATTGGGGAGTCCCCTGGGATGTTTCAGACGATTCCATGCTGTTGGTTGGTATTTATGAACACGGTATGGGCAATTGGGACGCAATCAAATCAGATGAGGGTCTGGAGCTATCGACTAAGATCCTTCCACCAGGCAACATGAAACCACAAGACAAACACCTGCAAACTAGAGCTGAATACCTTATCAAACTACTCAAACAGGTTATGCAAGAGAGTAAAGCTGAGGAATTGAGAAAGGTAGAGAAAAACAACTATGGCTAGTCAAAAAAATTAATTATTCATGAGTTTTATAAAATATGATACATATCTTCTCTTTCCTTTAGTCATCGGCAGCACTCAAAACTAAGATCAAGCGATTAAAGAAGAAAGAGCCCAAGAAGAACACTTCCTCTGCAGATGTTTCTCCCGGCAGTACAGCAGTTCCTTCACCTGTTGCTGTGGTCTCTCCCAAAGTACAAACAGAGAACAAAGATGGAGGAGATACTGTAGCCGAGCCATCGAAACCAACACAGCTTACTACAGAACCGAAACAGAAGACTAAAAAGAAGGATGTTTCGATGAAAAAAGTTAAGAAGAAATTACAGAAGGAAGAAAAGGTTAGCTTCGCGTTGATGCAAAATGTTTTAATGGTATTTTGTTTCGAAAGATGACGAAAATTATTAACTATGTGTTTCAGCCAAAAGAGGAAAAGGAAAAAGAAAAGAAAGAGAAAAAACAAACGAAGGAAAAAGAAGAACGGGAAAAGAAAGAAAGTTCACCTGTGTCTGAAGAACGACAGTCAGTCACTTCACCTGAAAGTAAAGCTGAAAAACAGGAACATGTCAGTACACTCTCGTCAGCTGACCGCATGGACAAGGACACCTTTGACGCTGTACGTATTAATATATATTAATCATTATTAGGTGATTATTAAATACCGTACAGGCTAATATACATGTGCGCTTTGATTTTGTTGATCCGAAACTTGGAAAGTGTTGGTAGACAAAGATTTTGTGCGCGCACATTTCATTTATTTCTGAGAAGAAGTTCCTGCATCATGATTTGCTCCAGAATTCTGTCGCACCTCCCAGCTTGTTCATGTCACAGTACAGAGAGACGCGTGGCTGTTGTATATTCCATTAAATATTTGAACTACCTTCATGTAAGGTTCGTCTGTGCTATACCATGCATGATATATAGATTTCGTATGATATTATGCTTAACTTAATTCATTTACACTGCGCAAATATCAACTTAAAGTTTTCAAATGCGCATTATGCCTGGTGATTTTAGTCTAAGAATAATCTGTATTTATCTCGCAGTGTAAAGAGAAAATGAGGCCAGTAAAACGAGCTCTAAAGATGCTTGAGAGTCCAGAGCAAGACGTGGAAGTCAAAGACCAAGTGGCTCAGACTAGACAGGTAGGTTTGTCTTGTTCTTTTATCTCAGTGCCTTTGATTTATTTACTTATTTCAAGGATTTTTCCTCCATTTCTAGTGTTTGTTAAAGATAGGGGATCATATCATGGATATTACGTCACAATACAAGGATCATGACGTAGCATCAGAGTGGAGAGGGTAAGGAAGGACTACTCTTCGTTATATCCTGTAACATCAGTCATCTATTAGACTAATGGTTTTAATCCCATTTGTCATAGAAACCTATGGACTTTCGTTTCAAAGTTCACGGCGTTTGAAGCCAAGAAGCTGTACAAGCTGTACCGACACGCCGTCAAGAAAAAAGAGGAGACAAGACAACATCACCAAGAAGTGAGTTCTTTTCCATAAGCGGCTTTAGAGGAGGGCGTAAGAAGTTTTCCAGCCCCACGTTTCTCCGATTGCTGGATCCGCCCCTGTTTCCAGCTACTTTTTCCCCCCGTGAGATGCGGATACTTTTCTATTGTAACTCTCTGTTTTATTACCGTTTCAGAAAAATCAACATAAACACGGCCAGTCAACCTCAAAAAACGGCAAACCAACAGTCAGTCATTCTGGTCAGCGGTCACAAGATCTTAAGCGACCACTGGAAAGCGTTTCACTTCCGGGATCATCTACCAAAATACCAAGACTAGATACCAGTCGCTCTCGCTTTGGGCTCGACTCGGATGATTCCCATCGAGCAGGGCATGGGTACGGCGACAAATCCAAAGAAAGATCTAGAGAGGGGTAAGTAGTTTGTTCACTAATAGACTGCTTGGACTTCACCGGGAGTTTTAATTAATTTTATAATTTTTTTTTTTTTTTTAGACACGATGATCGGCGGCGTCACTACGATCGAGATCGCTTTTCTTCCCACTACGATCACCCGAAAACTCCCGATAGACCTTCGGATCATTCACGAACCCACGAACGATCTTCGGAACATTCTCGGACGAAAGATCAGTATTCGCGATCTTATGACCGTCTTTCGGACCATCACTCAAGGTCATATGATAAAAACTATACGAAACCTTACGACAAAAGACCCGATCATAGAGACGATCATTATCGATCTCGGGACTATTCGTTTGAATATCGGCATCATTCGTACAGTCATCGGACTTCGAGCGAAAGTTCGCAGCAAAGTCTGAGTGCGCAAAGCCCGCTGGATGTCGTACACAGTCCACGGTCTGTCCAAGATGGCAGGAAACACTACTCAGAAGATAAACACCGGGAAAAAAGATCATGACACGCAGTATTCTTGTACATTAAATGTAGTTTTGTATTGTAAATAACGGTTCATGTGTGCGTCACGCGTCACGTCATTCATCCCATTGCGCCCGATTCACTACAATTATTACTAAATCATTTTAAGTTTTTTTAAAAATTAGAATAGTTTTTGTTTTGTAATACAAACGCTACCCATCTCTTCACCCAAACACCTTGCTTAGTCAATTAATAATTCCCAAACCCCATAATCTGGCTAGTAAGGATGATAATTTATTAATATTATTGAAGATTAATAAACTTTTGATAACTTGCTTAGCCTTGGATATGCTATTATTAACTAGATAATACCAGGTTAAATAGTCTTAAACACGGATATGATAAACCAGTGCGTAGTTTTTAGTCATAGTGTTTGTTCTTATGGGACCGCTCTGAAGAGATTCCCTGCGGTTTTCTGCAGATGCTAGTTAGTTCGATTTGGTTTCAATTGTACACCACTTCACGGTGAACGTAATCTATATTTCTATCACTGGATGTGACAGTGTGTGAATGTGCGAGGTCCTATGGACGACCAAAGGCTTGTTGTGTGGTATGGGTGTGGCTACCTTATCTGGAGTAGTTAGATGACTAATCAGTACCGTTTGGACCGGTGACGTTGTTGGGCCTTGGTTCTACGTGTGTGGTCGCTTGGTTCATGTGCGCGGTTAGTGATTGCATCCTCACTTGGTTTAACGAGATCTACCAACAAGATTTCGTGCACATTTTGCAAGCTTGTTTTCCTTTTTGTGTGGTCTTGCTCGTTCATTGCTTGGTTTCTTCTTCAAGACCTAATTTATTAAATCTTTATTATTTATTGTTTTTCTTGTTACTATTACAACACCAGGAAGAACCTACTTAACTTCATGATGTTGTTCATAAGACATTGATTGAAGCTGTTGAAAAAAGGTTCACTGTGTACTGAATTAGACATGGTACTTGTTTATGAAATTTTCAGTACGGAAGAACTTAATGAGTCGAAATACAAAACAGCTTTCATTCGTCGGTCGCCTGGTTTACTTAATTAGCACTCTTCCTGATGAGCATGCGCGGTATTTTCTTTATGACGTCAGAGATTGAGAAAGATGTTTTTTGAGAAACCGATTACAGACGCTTCACTATCACTGCTCTATTGGCAAGATGGATAAACACTACGAAAAGTTTGCAGAAGGAAGCTTAGTTTCTAAACTGACAAAAACCTTAATTGGGCTGCCTGCGTGTAGGATGATGTTGGAGGTGAAGTGCGCATGTGCGGTTCTGATGTTACCAAATATATTCCTATGACAAAGGTATCTGGATAATTACTGTCTAAAGAAAACTACTATTAACGAGACCCAGAATTACATGTTATTGAATTAGACAGTAGTTGATCTGATTAGTTATGTTAAGACCATGATTTAGATAGCCATACTCGTCTTGAAATTCATTTGACGGTTCATGATTCTCTCATCGATTGATACGTTTGTCACTTCAAAATTAAACTTTCTAAAATATTTGGATTAAAAACACAGTTTTGGCAGCCCCACCCATGAAAAAAACGCCATTAAGCGAGAGATTTGATTACCAGAAATTGTCGCCTTCAAACATGAATATATCTTTTTGTTTTCTTTCAAGATGGTTTGTATTTTCTCAGCGGTTATATCGAAACATCAATTCTTCATAGTAAAAGAACTGTTCAGCATTGTTTACTGATTCTTGAGTTTTTCTTTGTCCTTTGATTAGCACAGAGATTCAAGCCATCTGTTTTTGCTGTTATGATCTTGTGGTGGACAAGAGCCGTAAAATTGTAAAAAAAATCTTGAACGCGCGCGGGTAAGATGGTTAAGTCAGCGTTATTTGTTAACAAGTTGTTTGCATTAACAGTTTGTTTTTACAGTAAGGTATCGAGTCCAGTTGGCTTTGTTTTTTCATTTTTTCGCCGAGGTACAAAGACTAATCGCTACTAGAAATCCCCCTGGTCTGCTAGCGGCATCTTTAATGAAGCATTGCTGTCATTGCGCTTGTCTTTGAAGTACTGGATCCTACAGTGCGGATTGCAGCACAACTGTCACAAAAAGCTGGAAAAATAACAACATCAAAATTTCTAAAAAGCGATATGGTCACCTAATAGACAGGATGGAAGTGATTTGTTTATCGATATAAAATCCAACGAGAGTAAATTCTTCCAATCCGCAGTCCTGTTCATTCCGATATGTTTTTCCAAACTAAACAAGCTGTTTACGTAAAGGAAATAGTCGATGGTCTAAAGTGCAGATTGAATGTGTTTATTTGGACACACAGAGTGCTAAGAACGATGACCCCCGGCCCAGTCAAAAGACATTAGTAACATCTTGTTTGATGTTATGGCTTCTAATCGAAAGATTCCTATCATAATATCTTCACTTTGGCTCCTAAACTACAAAAAAATGTTTTTTTAATTTCGTTGTCGTTTCGTTGATAAGATCTAAATGAGGTTTACAAGTTCTATTACCAGACAAAAACTCCCGTGGACAATTATATTAACAAAAATCATCTTCAAGACGGCTTTTCTCGTTCTTTTAATCAAATTTCATCAAATTTCATCATCTTCTTAGCCTCTTTATTGAACTAAGACATTAAAACGGCAGACTTTTAAAATCTTTTAATCATACTTAATTTGTTGAAACATTTGAAAAACGAGCCTTAAAAAGCCAGCCAAATCGCTGAATTGGTTTAGCCATAAATTACCAATAGAACTGACGAAATACCGAGGAAATGATCATTGAAATAACTAAAGAAAACAGATCAATAGTGGAGCATAAAACTATGAAAAAAAAAACAAACAAACCAAATAATCGAATGAAAACAGAATTGTCCTCTGTCTCCACAAGATCGTGGTACGCGCGGTTGGACATGATTCTCAAACACCTTTATTTTTGAGCTCAACTAGAGCGCCTTTTTTTTCAGTATTTTTTTACGCATTACTCAAGATCTTTGTACGGTCTTTGTTCAATACTCACTATTGATTGAAGAATCATTGAGAGGATCGTTACAAAATACAACAGTTTTTGTGAATTAACAGTGAAGTCATTTCACAGGAAAACCTCGAATAACGTACAAGAAATCACGATCCAAATGGACACAAACTTGGTTAATGTGGCTGAAGAATCTATTCAAACAAACCCGGGGGTATTTCCTATGGCGAAAAGCGCGCTTGCATGCACTATTTCACTTCGTCATAAAGTTTGGGTTGGATCTTAAGGCGATTACTCGTTCCTCTTAGGCCAGATTTACTTTGCTAGTCAACTCTCTTTTACTAAACTTGAAAAGTTTCCAGTTCCGTATGATAGACAACCCTGCACGAAGCCCGACCGTGTGTTGGCGGCACAAAGTTGTGCTAAAACCAGTTTGTTTGTTGAAGGATTTACATCTTTTTATTCCTGACACCAGTTAGTCTTTGTTTGATGCGATGTCTTGCTTTCTTTCTCCACCATTTTACTGTTCTGTGCAGCATGTGCTGCCGTTCACTATCATCACCCCTCATCACCACGAGTTCCTTCACTCCTGGTTCGTGGAACCCAGATCGTCAGTATCGATTTTAGAAAACTAAAGATGTTACTATTGGCACAAAACTACCAAGACACTGGGGTTTAAGGAGGGTGAAGATTAACATTCGATTAATGTTATATCAAAAATATAACAACGAATAATTCCCGCGGTAATAAGATATAGGGACAAGTAATGGTTTATAAAATGATCTCTGTACATAATATACCATCATGGATTCTTGTCCACTGCGACTGCTTCCTCGTGGCTAACGCTTCTTATTTTTGTTTCTTGGCTGTCGTCTTTGTATTTGTTTTGGGATTTTTGCATCGTTTGGTCAATTTACAGCACTAACATGATTTGACTGGGAACTCTTTGTTCTTGTAACCAGCTCTTTAAGAACAGAAATGGATCTAACGATTGTCAAACGTTTGTCTCCGAGTCTTTATCAATAAAGAGCGAATACACAAAGATAAAAGAAACTAAAACGGTAAAAAGCTGAAGAGTACTTTAATGCTTCACACAACTAGTCCTGGCGACCCTGTGTTTTAGAATTAACCAGCTAAATCAATAAACAAATAAGTCAAATCCAAGGCTCTTATCTTTCGATCCTTAAAGATTTTGTTTAAGCTTGAGTACTAGACATTAAGTCACTAAAGTAAGCCCAAAACATTAATGTGTTTTGATAAATCGTCGAATACATTATTCATGTCGTCCTGTCTTGGCGTGTTGTACGACCATTTGTTTGGTAGATTCACTTTTACTGAAATGTTCACCTCGTCAGTGCCAATAGAGGTGGTTCTTTACCATTTACTTTCACGTCTTGTTCGGTGCCACTTGTCTGAGCTCCCAAAGCATCCAGACTAACTTGATTCCAGAGAATACAACACAAAAGAATTAAGTACGCATTAAATACCAAAAGTAAAAAAAGAACAAAGATAACAGCTACGTAATATCCAAGATAATATCAAGGAGTTTTGTTAGTGAGTGTTGAGCTCGTCTTCCTGATGGGTCACCACTCCCTTCCGCTCCAAGCTGGGCTTGATTCTGACCAAATCAACATAGTTCTACACACAAACAATGAACTGCGGAGGCGAACAAACTATCCATAAATACTTTATTTCGATAAAGATTTCATTCGTTTACAAAAAGTTTGAGATATACTTGTATTTCTTGTACAAAAATGGCTGCCGTAACAGCGAGTTGAGACCAGCTTAACTCGTTTACAAACCACTGCTAACAAAAACTTATGTTAACTAGTTATGAGAATTAAATGAACACAAATCATGATTCAATCAGATACTTCATACTATATAAAAAGACTACTTGTACTATAAATTAAACTACATCAAAGTTTACTTACTTGTTGAACACAAATCTCCAAACAATAGCTCAACAATGGTTAAAATATTGAACACAAAACTGACAACGTATTGAGAATTATTTGTCTTGTAAATGAATATAAAAATGCTGACCGCTGCGAAATGGATTTTGAGTTACATTTTTGGTATTTGGAACTACTGAAGTCAAAATAGAGGACTGTAGTTGTCTTTTCGATATTTTGTACATTGTTTAAGATGATGATGATGGCGGCTGAAGTGACAAAAATCGACCCAATAAAACACCATCAAAGGACAAGCTAACAAACTGTTTGTCCTCATCTGAATGATCTTCGCCAGGATGAATTTACTTAACTAATGAATATGACAAGCTAAGATTAAATTCTTCAATCAAAAGTAGTTCAAAGGTTCATTAAAAGCGACTTAAAATAATTTGATTTGCTAAGAATCTTAGAACCTTTAAAGGAACTGCACTTCTTAACTTGCTTAATACGATAACTTATTGATTCACTAGTATAAATTTGTAACAGCAACCCATAAGGAGATCCGGGCTTGTCGAATGTATTTGTTATTGTGGTGTTTCAAGATGTGTTTATTGATACGAGTCACTAGTGTTCTCAGTTCTACATGTTAGTTTTCAAAGTCACTGCCTCTATCGTTTAATTTCGAGGATGGCGATTGCATCAAATCTTGAATCGTAAACCCCCTTGTTTTTGATTTTGTTGAATGTTCATGATCGTGTTTCCCGATAGGATAACATGGTGTTGGTCTTACAAGACTTGGAGAGTGTTTGAGCTCGATATTCCGTACGTCAGCCCTTTCAATGCCGTAAAAATGACCAAGATGATGGCTGACTTGACTTGGAGGAATCAATGGCGCCTGCTGTGGTGGTGTGGTTACAAAGGACCATGTAGAATCGTACAGTGAGAAATGATGATATGAGTTTATCTTACTGATATGAGCAGGCTCGTTGGGTCTTTGTGGTACTCTACACTTAAATCTTTTGGGTCTCCTAAGAAAGCTTCCACTACCAAACATATCTCCACACGAGGGGTGTAGCGTCCAGTAATTACCCTTGCCTGGTTTACCAAAGATACTGCGTGGTACCTTAACAAAGCAGTCGTTCAACGATAGGTTGTGTCGGATCGAATTCTGCCATTTCTGTTGATTCTTCCTAAAATATGGAAACCTTGTCATAATGAACTCGTAAATCTCGTTTAACGTGCGCATTCTGTACGGAGAAGCTTGTATAGACATTGTAATGAGCGCAATGTACGAGAATGGTGGTTTGACATCGTCCGTGAGGTACGGCTTGTTCTGTGGGCCAGCACTCGTCATGTTCACTAACACCTCTTGCACATTTTCACTGGTTTTTATAGCTGGCGAGTAAGGACAGAAGTAGACGGGTACACGCGGTTCTTGGTGGTAAACCATCGGTATTTGGTCATGCATAGGTTGTTCTCTTGTGACAGGTGATAGATGCGGTATGTTGTCGTTTGAGTCGCTTCCTGTACGAAGTTCTTTCGCTCCTTCCATTCTCAATCTCTCAAATCCAAAGGAAATGAATGAATTCCCTGACACACGTTCCATTATACTGTTACTGTGCAGACTTCAAATGTTGTTCTCGCAGCGAGAAGCGTGTTGTCTTGCTTGGTTCTGCACACGGTTTTGCTGTCGCTAGACCTTCAGCACGCGCGTGTCTCGTCCGTCAAGTGCTACTGCTGAGTTTTCACGCGTCCTTAAAAGCGCTCTTGTGGCTTCAAAAGCACCGTTTGGCCACCCACGGTGACTTATTGACTTAATATTTACAGTACAAAAATACAGCGTGTGTCCACACCAAGTGATCTGTATTTTCTCTTGTTAACAGTATGGAACCACGATGGCTGCGTACTAATGGCCTTGCATTAGTATCAAGTCAAAAGACTGTCACTCCCCACCCGATTCTAATCGAAGATAGACCTCTTGTGACTGAGAGTTTGCGGTACAAATGAGGAATGTGGCGGCCCATCTGCCCTCCATTTACAAACTGTCAACTCTCAGTCGATTCCGGTCAAGCGCATTCCTTACCAAAATATAAGTTCTCAAGTTGTTTGGGGCTGTCTTTCTTTTTGTTATTATAACTAATTTTATGGACTCAACAGGCGTACGGTCCGTCCGCGTTCAACATTAATCTCCTCGCTCTAAACTCCAAACACAAGACCACAGAATGGTTTTTTGGGCTTAAGGTGTAATGAAGCGCTAAAGGAAATCTTTTGCCGAATTTAATGAGGTTCGAAAACAACTCGATGGAAAGCGCATTGAAGACATTCCTGGGGCTTGATAAAGTACATCGATGATTAGATCTCAAAACAAATTAGCAATTAAGAAGGAGATTAAGATTGAAAGAGAAAAGCGACAAACCAACTTTAGAATAAATCGAATCCTCGTCTTAAAAAGAACGCCGCTTTGCTGCGCGATCTTTAAAGGTTATTGTGTTCGTCGTAAAGTTAATTTCAAGGTAAATTTGTTAAGTCAACAACGAAATTCATGGTTTTGTTTCTGATTGTTTGTGCACCGTGTGTTGAAGAGAATTAATTGGTGTAAGATGAGACGGTTAAGCCCGACACGTGGGCTCGAATACCGCCCAGGAAATCACATTAACGCTCTTGACAACATGCATATATATATATACACACATATACACACACACGCGTTCTCTTTGATCTCTCAAGGATATTCCCCATTCTTTTGTTTCAAATGTCTCTAGTCTTATTCTGTGGTTGAAGCCCAGTGTGTGCTCTTTTAGGTCATAATATATCATGTCGTCATAATGGAATGTATTACGTAAACACAATCAATTATAAGCTTTTACACCAATCTGATTTAAATGTGGCAGCCTTGAGAAAGTCGACACTACTTCAGTCCTGTATGTATATGGAGTGCAAACTATCACCTACTCCTGTAAACAAGACCCAGATGAGTGCTAATGGTTGTGTATTTTGGATAATTTTGGACTTTTCTCCGTGGAACGTGCCCATGATGGTCATGTAATTTTTGAATACCATGTCTGTTTGGATTGTATTTCCAAATGGTACAATTGATTTTATCATTCTTACGTTTCGCTCCATTCATTTCCTGTTGGTGTACCAAATTTGATCTCAGTTCCTGTCAAGCGCGCGTCTTTCCTGAAAAAGTTTTGCTTCTTATTGATACCGGTGTGTCAACAATAAATCTAAGGCTTTCTCCCTTTCTTGTTCATGCTAGAAGAGGGGGTGTAAGTTTGAATTATTGAAATGACCCCCTTCTTACGCTAGAATATGCCGATAGGAGTGGGTGTGGTCAAGCTATTATTATCCCGAGGAGAATATCATTGCCTTAAGGACGGTCAAGTTCGTCATCATCTCGCTTGTGTTTTCCTGGTACTCTTGCTTAGAAGACATTTCGTTTGTTAACAAGATTAAAGGTTCGATCGTTCTCTTTGTTTTTAGTAGACGCTCTTATCATTCTTTTCTCAGTTACTTTGTGTTTGTGAGACACTACTTACGAAGATCGTTTTCTCTGCCAAGTCACACTAACGATAAGCTAAGTTCGTCTTACAATAGATCATGCAATACACAGTGTTCTATATTACAATCTCGCGCCGGACATAGTTTAGACTCATGTTTTTAAATCAGGAGCAAAATGCAAAAGTCGCATTGTTTTTAATAGTATTACGAAAAAGCGATTTGACTGAGGACATAATCCCCCTCAGTGCTAGTATAACCCAGCGTGATTAGTCTTGGCACGCTAACATTTTGCTTAGTCTCCCAATGTTGCCCAGATTTTGTTATTTTGCGGCTAGTTTTGACCGTTTACTCTTTTTCTTGTTTCTTGCGCTGATTTCTTGAGACATTCTTATGCAATATGCATTTCCTCCAATCGAGCAAATCCCTTGTTGTAGGGGAGAGAACCTCTTCCTGCTATGAGAAGGGTTCTTGTCCATAGTTGATATTGTTCTTCGTTAGTGTTAGCTTTGAAATAACTTACAAGTGGAAACTTAATATCTTGAGTGAAGAATTTGAGACTAGTTTTTATCAACTCCATCTTGATCTGAAAATCTTCTCTTCAATTTAAAACACATCTATACGTGAAAGAATTCTTGCTCTTGGCATCCGCTGTTATCACGTGATCAGTGAGCATTATAATAACCAATAAAAGGAAATCTGTAACACCGTGAAAAAAAGAGAAATATACTTAACTTTACTGACGTTTCGAGCTTTCGCCCTTCGTCGAAATAAAAGGGAGCATTATAGTTTTCTAGATTAAACATAATGGTGTGAAAAGCTGACTTGGATTCTTAGTTGACCTGGTTGCGAACCGCTCTGTGTCCGATAAGGAAGGAGGCGCGTATTTTCGAGTTATTTTATCGAAAGGAATGAGTGAGGTCTGAATAAGACATTAGCAATTTGCAATACTTGTAGATATTGAGGACGTTCACTTTACCAATGAATTACGTGTGTTATAGCATACACATTATTAAGATCTATACACACTAAGGGTTTTGTTCTGGGAACAGGCTCCAGGGTCGTTTTGCTCTTTCGTGTGTACCAAAGATTTCATGTAAAAAAGGTTGTGGCGGGAGCAGAAGTTTGCCCCTGGCTCACGCTCCCTGATGATTAAACTGGTTAAATATCAGTGAGCATGACCACACCATGCAGCAAGCTCCTGCAGCATGCTCTCTCGCGTGTACTAGTTGTGCAAAACCCTTAGTGTGTGTGGGAACCTTTATAAAACTGTGCAAGCAGATCCCCCGAGTGGCTAATACCCCTATCATACTGGTGGGAGGCTGGACGCGAGGTTTGCGCACAAACTGATGGCCAAAGAATCGTCCCTCTCAAGGTTAAGACAATATTGATATAATTCTATGAATTTATTAGTATTTTCTCTCCAAACTTACCTTGCCTTTTCAAAATATCGTTTATTAAACGTGTGTTTTTCAACGATGATTTTTGCTGTCAACATGAATTACTGTGTACAATATAGCTATGTATAGAAATTCGCCGTAAAACAATCACATCAAATATAATTATCATCGCAATATTCTTGGAATAATATTTTTTAGTTTAACATTTGAGAATGTAAAAGGATCGCTTCTCCATTAGAATTGGACCAGATTCTGGACATAAACTAGATATATAACTGAGGTAAAATTAAAATGCAATTTTTGAACATGTCATGCAAAATGCACGTCTTTTGTGATAATATTCTTTTGTTTTATTTTTCCAAATGACTTTGTCATGTTTTTGCCCTGCCTCTGCAATGAGGTTTTCCTCAGATATAGATTTTATGTACTTTCTTCGCATATATCTGTTTTGGTCTCAATATTTTCAGTTTTTTGTTCTCTGCAGTCTGTAGAATCGATTATCAGTACAAGTGATCAGTACGTGCAGTAACGAGCGAGAGATGTGTTTGTGGTTGTCGTTGATATGGCCTTTGGTTGACGACAGGAATGTACGGTTATCCTTATCCGATTTAGCGCTATTGTTTGAAGCGCATTCTTAGCATCTTGGATAGAAATGATGTGGTCAGTTAAACGTGTTTATTTTTTCCTCCTTTTTAAACACTTCTTTCTTCCAAGCTGATTGAGAGTATGACCATCGACATGTTTTCATTGACAGGCCTCAATCAGTAATATTCCAGTTCCGTAAGAAAAGAAAGACCTTTGGAAACTCCCCATCATCCTCTCCACTCTACACCATTCTCCAGATGCTCTATCTTTTTCTTTCTCTAAAGCGAATTATCCTTGTAAATCTTATGCCATTTTTCAACATGTCTGCTCGGTGATTCCACCATTGAATTCCAGTGCTCTTGTCCAGACCCCTGAGAATTATAACCGAGTATAACTTGTCCCAGTCCTCCTCCACCACCGTGAGTGACGTCATAGTGGTTGACGACCTTCAGTACGACTGTGGTTAGTGAGATTTGGTCTGACGTAACATTAAAATTAAACTTTTCATTGTAGATTGGATTAAGAGTTTTTCTCTTAACTCGTGTGTTGGCCTTGGAGATTCTTATTCCATCACAGTACAGAGAGATTTTGATGTACGGATCTGTGGATGGAAGAGGAGCTATTAGTCACCAGATTACAAGTGCGCATGACAGTACAGATTACTTAAACAACCTAGTGCACAGGACTAGTGCGCATATCTGAAGAGAATAGGAAAACAACCTTGAAGTAGTGCGCATGTCAGTAGAGATCACTAACAAACTCGAAGACTAGTGCGCATGTCAGTAGAGATCACTAACAAACTCGAAGACTAGTGCGCATGTCAGAAGAGATCACTAACAAACTCGAAGACTAGTGCGCATGTCAGAAGAGATCACTAATACACCCTAAGATTAGTGCGCATGTCAGGATGCCATGGTGTATCAGGGTCCGGTAGCTATATTTGAAGCTCACCTGTTCTTTCAAGTAGTACTTTAGGAAGACCACGAACTTTTGTCAACGTCACAATAAAACGACCGCTGATTGGTCGATAACAAAGTGATACACAGATATCACCAAGATCCTCTGGCTCAAACTGTTGAAATAAACAATCAATTGATGTGTTAGAAATATGAATAAGATATGGGAATTATATCTTGTCTACCCGGTCATCTTGATTATTCCAGGTTTTTAATTCGTGTGCACATTATAACATTTTACAGGGTCTAACAGTACCATTGGTTAACTTTCAGAATGCTATACTCCGCGTATCATGATTTATCTCCAATAACCCTAATTCCTTTCTTTTCGAAATGTGGATTTCGAATTTTTCTTTCATTATAAATTACTTGATTTTAATTTGGGACCATACATCCAGACATCGATTGCTGAAGCGTCGTATGGCAGGGCAAAAC
>JAAAQI020096776.1:0-10376 GCA_011800005.2 Stichodactyla mertensii | reverse complement strand
TACTTACTTCACTTGCTTTACTTACTTCACTTGCTTTACTTACTTCACTTGCTTTACTTACTTCACTTGCTTTACTTACTTCACTTGCTTTACTTCACTTTTAAGTAAATTAAAATTAAATTAAAATTGCTTTTCTTACGCATCTTGAGCGGAACCCCTTAAAGTTCTAATTACAGTGCGACTACTCCAACCAAGGCCACCCAAACAAATTTTCATGTAAATTATCCAATCACGATTGAGTATATAAACAATAGAATCTCTACAAATGTTGGAAATTTCGCTTAAAATGCACAGAATTTGCTTTGTTTGTGTACGAATTATATTGATATTGAGCAAGAAGCATCGTATGCTGCAGAAACTCGCAACAAATCTGTCGTTGAGTGTCAAAAATGAACATTGAAAATTTACATGAAAATTTGTTTGGGTGGCCTTGGTTGGAGCAGTCGCACTGTAAAGTCAACATTTTAATAAATCCTCTTCAAACATTATCTGTATCATTTGAGGGTTTTTTCATGTTTGTTTTTGTTTTTTTTGGCGCGACCTTGTCTAAAGACCTAAATTTTTGGCCCGTGCCAAAAATTGTGAAATGGATGAATGGATGGATAGAAGGTTGAAAAGGGAAGGTTAAGTTATTCGTTGGTTGACCTGGTGGAGAACAAAAGCGACTCTTCGAAGTCATCGCAGCTATCCGTTAGATAATTGCACTCTATATATTAGACTGCTTTACAGTGAACATTACATGCCAGAAAGTGACCAGATCTAGTTTGCAGAGCAGACATTTCGCCTTTGCACTCTATATATTAGACTGCTCTACACTGAACATTACATGCCAGAAAGTGACCAGATCTAGTTTGCAGAGCAGACATTTCGCCTTTCCGAAATTCAAAGACTGGGCACGAACTCTATCTCGTCCCCAAAATCAATCCCAGAATCCAATGCAAGATGGCGGTACCTTTGATCCTGTCCCCAAATTCAGCCCCATAATTGTGTGCGGCACAAGTTCGTTCGTCCTCGATTGAATTTCAGAAAGTCGAATTTGTGCGTCACGCTAACTCGGAACTACTAACCTTTACTAACTACAGAACAGGTAGGTCTAAACTCCGTTAAGATGTTGTTATGTAAAGCAGAATAGAAAATCTGGATTACAGTTAACGAGCCAAATATAAGACAGAAAGTGTCCTCATTTTTATCATTTTTTTATTTCAAAGTATACAGCAAATGTGTAAGGAAACATACTTCTCCTAAGTACATTGACTAAAAGAAGAATTACAGACCCTTATTTTTCCAAGATTCGGATGATAAGTCAAATCCAGCCAATAAAAGTAAAATAGACAATAGCTTTCTGCTTTTATATTAAAATGTTATCTGGGATTTAGGAAGATTAGAGTAGTAACTATGAGAACCATGACGATGGGAACTTATGTCGACAGCACAAAAGAGAAGAGAAAACTCGTTGGATACCGACTAGCTGGACAGGCTAAAGTACCAAAAGTACATGAACCTTATCTGAGACAGACAAACGAGGTACATTGTGGTCTTGCCTCGGTACAAAGCGACACCAGATAAAGCATGACGAACAGTGGATGTTTAAATTGTAGCTAGACGACAATACACCATGTTCGCTAATGCTTCTCTATTCTTCAATACTATCTTTTTTTTCTTTTGAATGCGCACTAAAAGCTTTCATTGCAGGAATCTTCATCCTGATCATCCTCGCCTCCACCTGAAAAGAAGAAAAAGGAAAAGTGTGATAAAGATTTCTGAATTTAAAGGTTTTATCGCTCTAGAAAAGAATCGATGATTTACGAGCTTACCAGAATCATGGCTGACTACACTGTTGGCTTCATTTTTGTCACCCTGAAACAGAAATATTTGTTAATTTGTAACCATCAAGTATTAAGCACACATAACAAAACAAAAGCGAAAGCAAAACAAACAAATAAACAAATACAAAAAACCACAAAAAAAGGAAAAAGAAAAAGAAAGAAAGAAAAGAAAGAAAGAAAGCAAGAAAGAGAGAGAGAGAGAGAGAGAGAGAGAGAGAGAGAAACGAACACGAGACTTTTTGTCCAGTTTGGAAAAAAAAAAAAAAAAATCAACGAAAAGATGCTCTTCTTCGACTCCGTGTTTTCGATGTAATTATTAACCAAAGTATTCACAGAACAAGGACATTTGATTTTGATTTTCGGTAACATCAGCTGGCCTCTTCGATACCATTCCCGTGCGCTTTTTCCCAAGCAGAGAATGTAAAGCGACCAAGATCCAGTCTTATACCGAAAATCATGTTTTAAAAAATTGCCATTTTCACCTCATCGTCAGCGTTGTCATCGCCATCATCATCATCAACGATTTCCATTTCTTGTACCTCGTCCTCTTTGTCATTATTATTGTCATCGTCATCACCTTTAGTTGATTGCTGGGACAGGATTTCTTGTCCTTGGATGTCTCTATTCTTCAAATTTCCCATCCAGAACGCTTCATGGCACTGATTAACAGCAAGCATTGCCTAAAAAACGAATTTGGATGATGTAGCAATCTAAGAAAGGCACACTGACAGAAGACAGTACTTAAAAGATTTGAAGGAAAACGCACACCACAGCTAGACCGAATGGATTGCACTGCGCTTTAATCAATACTGAAATATACGAAATCTGCTCTAATATCTAAGATTACCTTTACTCGGAATACAAATAACTCCAGGCATTTTTTGACTGCAGGAACGTGATTGGTCAAAGCAATGTCTTTAGTAACCTAGAAGAAGAAGAAACACAGAATAAGTATTGAAATAGAAACCGGATTATACGTTCATTCTCGTTCCCAGATCCCACGTCCCCCCTGCCCCTCGGCTGAGGACACCATTAAAATTGAACGGAAACCCTACCAGCTGAGCGGTTATAGCCGGCCCTATATGCAAGCATTTTTTCGACCTAAAAGCTATTGACAATTGAATCCAATACACTTAGAGTCTCAGAAAAGTCATAGTGTGAATTATCTAAAAACCACGCGAGAAATGATTTTCAAAACAAATAGTGAAGGGCCGCAAGTTTTGAAAAACCGTGCTTTGCGCGGTTAGTTGCTAGCTCAGCTGGGGGTAGCAGGGTAAAACGAATCCTGGAAATCCTGCAGGTTGGGTAGATTATACAGGGAAATCTTGGGGGTGTGTTAGAATGGCTGTTTTCAAAGTTAGGGCAGCGGGATGGAGAGAGAGAGAAAAATCAAATGCCATTGCTCCACATCAAGTAGAGGCAAGATGGTTTTATTGATAGTTACCTTGGTATGGCCACAGAAATGCTGCAGACATCTTGTACTTTGCTGCAGGTTTTTCAAAAGCCCATGAACTACATCCTGCAAGAAAAGACGATTTACACTATTTGAATGATACACCAAAGAACTCCTTTTCAACTCTCGCTCTCTCCACCACCTCTTCTCTCTCCTCCCCGCCCTTGTTTTTACCTTATTAGTTCTCAACGTCTGGTCGAGTAGTGGCATACCCAGCTTGAGAAACGTCTCCACAAAAATACGACCTAACTAAAAGAGAAAATTTTGGTGTTTATAATAATTAATAATAATTTTTCACTCATTTTCAATCATGCGCGCGAACCCAGACAAGTCTAGGCGTTGACTTGAGACGCAGAACGCATTTCGTGTTTTTGCGACCAACGACAACTCCTAGAAAAACATCAGAAAACGTGCCAAGTCTGGGGTTGTATGGGTCACAGAAACATAAAAAGCGGGATATAATATACCTTTAAAGCTGATCCCAAGACTTGTCTATGATCAAAAGCCTGACGAGATAATAGTATTTGGTTTCAAAATAAACTAATGAATTAAAATGTGGTGCCAGTATGTGTAAAGGGTAATCGTGATAGTAAGATACTGTAGTTGTAACCTCACCTTGACCAGGTTGATAAGTATGTGGAACTCTCTGACAATGATATCTAACTGAGTCAATCGTTCTTTTGCCTGAAAAAAGCAATCAAGATGTTATTTTCTGTACTATGCCGGGTTTTGCGGAACTGTTTCGTGCAAAAGCAGTCCAGTGAAAGGGGTTGCAATTTCCAGCATTGCGTAATGTATTGTGGTGTGGTGCAGCGTGTCGCCGTGGGGTGAGGTCAAGGCCAGAGTAGGATAGCGTATTGTGGCGTAGTGTGATATGGTGGGGTATATTCTAGGGTAGAGTTGATTAGGGTAGCGTAGTGTATTATATTGTGTTATGATGCGGTGGGTGTGCTGTAAAGTAGAGTAGAGCGCGGTAGCGTAATGTGGTGGGGTGCGGTATAGCGTAGAGTAGATTAAGGTAGCGTAGTGTATTATCGTGTGGCGTGATGCGGTGGAGTGTATTTGTAGGGTAGAGCAGAGCAGAGCGGGGTAGAGTAGCGTAGCGCGGCGTGATGTGGTGGGGTGCGGTGTGATGCGGTGATGTGGTGCGGATAGGGAGCGTAGTGTATCGTGGTGAGGTGCGGTGGGGTATAGTGAAGGGTGGAGAAGAGTGGAGTAGAGAGGAGTAGGATATTGTGGTGCAATGTAGCTCTATGGCAGTTATGATGAGGTTGTGTGTGGTAATATTTTAGCTAACCTGTTCTACATCTGTTCTTTTTACAGGTACTCCCTGAGTCAGCTTAAGATGTGCAATCAACTCCTCGAAAATTGCCCGGTAGAATGACGGTACGGTGGAGCTAGAAATTACATAAACACAGATTATACATTGTTATTTCGTGACGATAAAAGTTTCAATTTCCTGCAATGCCAACCGTAGATTAACAATTAAGCTGACCTTGTTAGCGTTGGATACGATTCAGATTCTGTGCGCGTGTCGTCCTCCATCAACTCGGTGAAAGCACCAGCAGATATTTCTTCAAGTACCGACATTGGGTCCTCAGAGAATGACAAGTAAAACCTTCAGAGAAAATAACAGCGAGTTTATCATCTTGGACTACGATGAGAAAAATAAAACGAGCAGAAAACTAGAGTTGATCTCGATACGCAAAGGCTTCTGGGATTGTTTCTCGAGACATTTCCACGTGAAAAAGTCCCAGACGTCTTTGCAAACAAAATTCTGCCCAGTCCCAAACTCATGTCTAAAATCCGCATCCACATTTGTGAAATTATCCGAGACACGCGCTCTTGTTGTCGAATTTTCCGAAGGTCAAGTTTATTGTCCTATAAAGAAAACCAACCTTAATAGATACTGAAGGGCCTCGTTATACTTTGGCCCGGAATCTTTCTCCCCATTACTCTTGATCCACTGCCTCTTTAGGAAACCTCCGGTCAGATTAGCTTTGAAGAGCAAATAGTAATAACAGAAACAACCCTTAGGACGCAATTTTCGTAACATCATAATATTTTATCTAGCATAGTTTTGAATCTTCACTGATTATGAACTGAGCAAATCCATGGAAAAGATCACTTCATCCAAGAATGATCAATTTGGTTACGTGAAAAATGATCAAAATTTGGTTCTAAGCTTGATGGATGACGATGAAGGAGTGGCAACGAAAGTAGTGATTATGATTAAAATTACGCTTTCTTGGTTGACACTCGACCGTAAAGTGATCCTAGCTTACGATTACCACGCTCTTACGATGCACCTTACGACGGCGCTTAGGAATACGATTTTTGATTTACAATGGGTTTTAATGCTGTTTACGATTGCAGCAACAATTGCGACTACGATTACGACGCAAAGCTTAAGGGGTTCAAATTTATGTGAACCTCCTTATAATACTTACCAATGGCTTTATTAACCTCTTTGTTATCTGCCCTTTCACTCAGCACCACTAAGAGCTTTGTCAGTGTTAGAGCTGTAGCCATGTCTGTCATAGTATTAGAGAACTGTTCCAAGTAATGAAATGTCTGCCTTGAAAGAAAAGAAGAGAAAAAAATGCAATCTTTATATGACTAGATTAATAATAAACAGTGCGGCTGATTCAGGAATAGACTTAATCGGCTAACGCAATGTTTACATTCGTTGACCCATTTCAGATCACCTGATCATTCCCCTGAGTTACGTTTCTTTTGTTTGTAATTTACGCACGAAAAAACTCTTTGATACAAAAAGAACTCAAACAAAGCATTGAATTCCCAAAAGAATTGAAATGGGAGAAAGAATGTAAAAATTGCGTTAGCCGATTAGGTCTATTCCTGCTTATTTTGCAAACCAAGTCAAGAAATAGCCAACTCCAATTGGCCAACCTTTGGGATACCTGTGTAGTGCAGTGAGTAGAACGGGGAGAATAAAGGGAGGAAAGGGGAGAGGAAGAGAGGAGTTGCTCCTTTTTCATTTCCTACTCCACTCTCGTCCTTAGTCTCCCTCTTCCACAATCCTTAGTCTCCTACATCAACACATCACCACATACCACAGGACTCCCATGACGAAGTATTCTGCCTCTGATGCGTACTAAGCGAAGAAAAGAGCACGAGATAGAGAGAAAGATGAAGGGTCGTTACAGACATACAAGTTTTACTTGGTAGTGTTAAACTGAACCAACATACTTGAGCAACTCTTGTAGTCCTGACTGGGTCAGATTGGATAGCTTTGTACGAGATGAGAGAACGGTCAGCGCCTCCTTTAACAATCCCTGGTTGTCGTTGCTGAGAAATCCACTCCTACGAAGAAAAGAAATCAAACATTGTTAGCAATTCTAAACATCAAAGAAATGATATTTGCTGGTAAACTGCTGCCTGCAAAACTCTTCTTCGCTTGCGCGTGTAAGTTTTTATTGCCCACCTTTGGAAATCTTCTATAGAGTAAATTTCGTGCGAGTGAAAACCAAGGCCAATGGCACGGTTAGGGTACAGAATTGGCGACGTCGATCCGTGAAACATTAATCACGGCGCGCGAGATTACTAAACGTCCAATCAAAGCGATTAGGCAAGACAGATACCGTCATGGTCACGGTATGGCATGTTCAGAGTAGTTTCTGTAAAAAAACGTACGGTACGGACGTACCATACCGACCGCGATAGTGCCGCGTCAAAGCATTTTTAGAGCAAATTTCGTACGACTGTGAAAAGCTCGTGGCACGAAAACGGTCGTAACACGGTCAAGGCACGTCAAAATACTAGAAAACATCACGGCTTGGCAAGGCACGCTTACGGCACTGAACGTGCCGCGAGCTTTTCAGTCATACGAAATCTGCTCTATTGGACAAGCAGTGATATCGCGTCCTCAATTCCGTACCTAAAACTGCTCTATACCAATTTTGGCACGCGAGATTACTGATCGTCCAATCAGAATGCCTGTCTGCACGGTATGTTTTCACATATCCTGCGTTGCTGGCCCAAGGGGGTGGGTGGGGGAGGGGAAGGAATGCGAGGGACACACCCCCTCCCCCCGGAGAGCCGGTAATACAGGCTAGTTTTCACAGTAATGTCAAATCATTTCCATAAGGAATTCTAAAATAACGACTAACAAACCAGGAAAAAAAGGTCTGCAAACAACTGAACAGGAGATGGTAACACTGAGACATGAGTAAGGCTTCTTCTGTGTTACATCCTGGACCGTCCAATATACCATCATTATTGGCTATCAACATCTGAAATATTGGAAAATTATTAATCTACGAAAAGATTACAGTGGAAGATATTCACTGGAATCTTGTTCTCGACTTTGAGGGGCACTATTGTGTTCATGCAAAGTGCCCCAAACATTTGATGCAAATGAGACCAAGTGAAATGCTTTGTGGGTGGTAAGAAAGCAGTGTCAAATAAAGAAGCACCGGTTATAGAAATTGGTATTACAATGTTCTTGGTATGCTATCTTTTAATTTCTCGTTTTACTGCTGACACCTATTCTATTATTTATTCAATTCTTCTCTCTTGCGTTCATTCACCTATTCAGTCAAAATCTGGTATATTCGATTCCTTGTCTCCCAGTCTGTTGAAGCTCATCCATTTACTCATTCGTTCATTCACTTATTTACGCATCCATTAAGTCTAGCAGTCAGAAGAATTCTTTACCTGAAAGAACGCACTGGTTGCTTCAAGATGTTCACATAATGCAGGCAGTAGCTCGACCATGAACTTTGCAACTTCTTTGGGTGAGTGACGAGAGAGATTCGAGAAACCAGCCTGGTTGTCGTGTCGGGCCTGAAAGAAAAAACTAAATATCGTTAGTATTACCTTTCATTATCTCTTATTTATTCCCCTCATTCAGGGAATTAATTCAGTCGATGAGTGGGTTGGTCAGTCAGTCAACAAGACCTACCTTCCTTCCTTCCTTCCTTCCTTCCTTCCTTCCTTCCTTCCTTCCTTCCTTTCTTTCTTTTGTCTATACTTATAGCCATACCTTGAGGAAAGATCTCCGTGAAGAGACTGAAGCTGACAAAGAGTGATTCAGCTTACGAGACAAGTCATGCAATAGGAAATGAAGATGAGGTGCTTGGATTCTAAGAATTGTTGTCTCCTGTAAAAAAAATGAATGCATGAATGAATGAATGAATGGATGGATGGATGGATGAATGAATGAATGAATGGAGGAACCAATGAATGAATAAGTAAATAAAATGAAGCAGGAATTTACCGAATGTAATTAAATTCCAATTGGATAGGGAATGAAGGTACAAGCATCTTATGAACAAACCTTTTGGCAGTTGGTCAGAATAATGTACTTACATTTTTGGTATAGAAAAGGAGTGGATTAGCTATTTTGAGGCCTACAAATATAACAAACCTCTGTGTTCATGTCAGAATCGAGGACAGCGCGAGAGACAAAACCACATTTCAGAAGATTAAACACATTCAAATCGAGCTCCCTAAAAAGATCAGCGATACGTAAATTACTGAGAAATACCTCAGTAGCAATAAAAAATAAAAATAAAATAAAATAAATACATAAGGGGGGTATTTACATAGCGCATCATACATGCGTCACAATGCGCTTCACAAGTAATTCATTTGTCAGTGGAAGACGTTACGGGCTGCATATCAAGGTGCATTTAAATTGTGAGTAAATAATTAGTATATTAGTACGTTATACCTCCAGTTGGGGTAGGCTGTTGAACCGGGAAAATCCCCTTCTATTATACGAATAGTTCAACCGGTTCTTTCATGTCCCCCATATACAGGTTAAGGAAGGGATGGGATACAGGGCCTATGGTTTAACGTCCTTATCTGAGACAATATAGAGCTGTTAAGTGTGACGTTACTCGAATGAAAAAGTGACTTCCGGGTCCAAAATGAAAAGCAGTTCTTCGAAGATTTTTCTTGCCTTTTTCTTAGTTTATAGTAGGAATTGGTGTACACAGGCCTGTTTATTACAGGTGAAGGAGGAATTGTGGATAAACGTTTTGGTTTTATTTTAGCGCATTTTGTGAAAACAATTGGACCCGGAAATACGTCACAACTTAACAGCTCTATAGCAAGACTATTTTCTTTCGTTTTTTGATGGTAAATACACACTACCTGAGATACGGCCTGCATTGTGACACAGAGAAAGCTGCGGTGGTTTTGTCTCTTCGCTTATCCTTGTCCACTACCATGATGGATGATGTGTCCAAATCTTTATCATTTTCCTTGTCGATACAATGAATGAGAAGAAAAAGAGAATCAGTGTTTCAAGGCTCCGTTACACTGTGCAATTTTCTTAGCAGCTCTTCTCGCATCGCCGTTGCGAGACAAGTTGCTGGATAATTGCAAAGTGTAACAAAGGTTGTTTTGCAATTTTTTTTTTGTGCGCAGCGTTACTCAAACTAGAACTCAGTTCTACTTTTCGCAACGAATTGCAACAAGGTACAACGCCGTTTCACAGAGTATCACGCCTCCAGCAACTTTTCTCGCAATCTTAAAGCGTATTTTTCAAGAGCGCATGCGCACGTTTTTTTAATCATCCAAGATGGCGGCTATTGCTAGTTCTCCCCAGCCTACCTCGGCGAAAAAAATCGTTGCAGTTGCTGAGATCACGTTGCAGTGTAACACCTCACCTCGGTAACCTGCAACGCTACATTTTCAGGCATTGCGAGGCAAGTTGCTGAGAAATTGCACAGTGTAAACGGGCCTTAGCTTTAGGGACTGACATATCAAAAAGACAGTATGAGAAAGAAGAACTTAGTAAACATTATTCAATCACAAAAGTGGCCTTTGTCCTTACCTTTTCGATCGTTTCATCCAGTTTCTTGGTTTCATTCCTGAATTTGAAAAAAGTAATAATAATAATAATAATAATAATAATAATAATTATTATTAATTATTATTTGATGCTTTTACTTTCCTTGGTACAGATGTTGCTGGACCAGATGAATAATAATAATAATAATAATAATATTATTATTATTATTATTATTATTATTATTATTATTATTAATCTGGTCCAGCAACATATCTGTACCAAGGAAAGTAAAAGCATCAAACACATTTGCCCTCCCAGTACTACAGTACCA
>JAAAQI020096665.1:0-16405 GCA_011800005.2 Stichodactyla mertensii | reverse complement strand
TTGATTTAGCGCGTGCAAGCGAGGTCATGGTCTGACCAGGGGACTAAGTATATGAAGGAGACTTCGGAAATTGAACGAAAATTAACCAGCGTTTTTTGATACGTGGATTAAAATACGAAAGAAGGATGTAAATGATTTTATCAAATAGAATAACTTTTCCTATTCTGGTTTAGACACAGTAGACGTATTTCCCCAAAACTACGATCAGCTTTCAATGTTTTTGTCCCCTGACCTCGCTGGCGTGCGCAAATCCTTACGAATTGTGGGAAATTGCGAAAAGGAGCATAGAGCAGTTTTTGCATGACTGTGAAAGGCAAGGCAAGCGGCACTGACAAGGAATTCTTGGGATGTGTCGTTCATAGCCGCCATCTTCTTGGTTGAAACAAAAGATTTAGTCTTAGCTTCTTTTGTTATGTCAACCAAGATGGTGGCCATGCCTTTTGTTCCCTTTATCTAACCCCAAGAATTCACGACATCCATTGAACCAATCACAGCACGCGATATCACTTTTCATCAAAAAATTCTTTGACACGGCATCATCACACTCGACTTCTAAAAGTCAGATCCTTACCTCGCGATTGATTCAGCTAGGTACTGGCGAAGGCGATCATCGGCCTGGTGGAAACGGAAAACAATGACAGTAATGATTGAGAGATATATAAACAGTGACTCGCTGAGTCTAAATTTTACAGCAATATTCAGTTACCGTGGTTGCTAGTTTGGCCAACATGGGTACGACCCCATGATCTGTAATCACTGCCAAGTTCTCTTCGTCCTTAGCGATGTTAGCGATAGCAGCGCAGACACTTGCCAGGACCTATTATAACACAATAAGTATCAAACGAATTACTCATTTGAACATACTTTAAGGTAATTCCGAAGAAATAAAACCGCACATGGAATTTTCGTGAAACTTCGCACAGTAGTAATTTTTGAGTTGTTTATCAACAAAATGAAATAAAGAATGGGGGTCACCGTGTTCGTTTTTGCGCTGGATGATTTTAAAGTACACCATCTTTTGTGTCTTGAGGGCTAAACATTCGAAAATCGAAATCGCGGCAAATAAAATTCATTTCTTGAATTTGAGTATTGCTAGCTCTCTAAAGTGAACTCTTTTTCCCTCTTTGCATAACAATCTAGAAATATGATGCGATAAATTGACATGAAAATGCAGATGTTAAGCGAAAGAAGGTCAAATTAGATGATAGTATGTACCCTCGTAGCAGCGTGAAAACAGCTTTCAACGACTCGTTTAGAAAAATATCTAAAAATCTTCCCAGTAATTACATATATGATAGAAAACCTTATGTTCGTTGATTTAAAGTAATAAAAAACATAAGTGCCCGTATTCGTTTTTGTGCTATTGTCTTTTAAAAGAGTTAATCTGAGCGTAAAGACATCAGTGGCCGAGGGTGGACTAGGGCGAGTTTCAAGATAGCGCCTAAAACGTGCTTAGTTGGAAGTGCTCAACAAAATATTGTTTACAGTTATCACATTAACTCCGTTTCGATTCACATCCAACGTAAATAAGCGAAATAGGAACTATCAGTAATATGCGCAGTAGTGGTGCGCAGTACAAAACTACGGAATTACCTTAATGTACCAGAAAACGATGGAAGATTTAAGGACGTTCGCAGGCATTATTTCTGCGCATCCTTTCTGTGCGCGCGCTATCCTATAGTCTCTCATTCGCAAACGTTTTTAGTGTCGGTCAAATTTTTCCCTCTTCACTAACGGCTGCGCACTCGAACAGTAGATTAAGAGGATTTGCTTGGACATTAAATTTTGAACATAAGCTGTACTCAACTAGTCTTTGAATAAAGTTGAATATATCTATTATGTTTTGTTTGATGAATGAAAACACCAAAAAATGTCTGTAGGCAGATAAAAGATGCTTTATTCTTGATTCTCTATTTCGTATAAAGTGGAAAATGATCCATCAGTGATCGCATCCGTGCAGTCCATCGAGTTCTGGATGCAGTGTTATATCGTGGCTATGTTATGAATTAGAAATGGATGTACATATACCTCTTTGTCATCTGACTTCAAAAGACTGACAATCAATTCTAAACCCCCAACGAACGAGCGAACCATTTCGCCTGCATCCTGTTTTAGAAGAAAAAGAGAAAGATCACAGTAAATGCTTTAGCCTACATAGACTATATTACTAGTCTGCCACAGTAGTGTATCATTCTGGGACTGTTATCTCAGTTAAATAACAACAAACGAAAAAAAAAAAACACAAACCATGAAATCTTTTGTTCAGTGTTATTTAACTGAGAACAGTCCCAGAATGCACTGCTGTGGCAGACTAGTAATATAGTCTATGCGCTAGTAATAACAGAGCTTCCCTTTGATCAGCATAATCACGTCAGCAACACTAACGTGTTGCCTTTACTTCAACTCACATGAATTAATTCGCGCAAGAATGTCGCTGCAAACCGACAGCCCATACCAAGTCCTTCGCTATTTCGACGCCACACATCAATCGTCTAATGAGAATACTGTAACGTGTGGATAAGGATAAAACTCGGCGCAATAATAATGTTGTACGTAGTATTACTATAGTAATGTTGTTTACGTACTATTGTTTTGGAAACAAGTAAGCTTTCAATAAATTACAGCCCATGTTTGATACGACAAATGCATCAAGCAGTGACAAACCATGGAATGTTGCTATTTACCTTGGCATTTTCTATGCATGGACAGATGGCCCAGGCAGCGCTTGCCTGTACCTGGAAATAAGAAAAAGGTGAAAAAATGAGAAGGGGATGACAGATTAGTGAACACAGACGGACGACTGGATAAAGATAACGAAAAATGTATTCCAATGTCTTATGTATTTACCCTGGGGTTGCTAGACTTCAGGAGGGACCAAAGCAGCCGTACACCATCAAGACGATCAATGATCCTGCAAGAAAAGAAAATTTATTGTCACGTCTAAAAACTGCAGCAGTAAATGCATGGCTTGGGAATATGTGGTACGACGGAATGAAACTTAAGAACTAAGATATCTAGTTGAGATTGATAGAGGTTTATATTGAATTAACAGTGGCTTTTTGTACAAACTTAGATCTCACAACATAATCGTTGTGAATTTGCAGGACGTAAAATAAGCCAAAGAAAGCACCATAAAAAGTGTCACGTCTGCAGTTGTCGCAGAAACATGAAATGCGCTCCACAACTACCCAGAGTAAAACCCTCGCTTAGTTTGTAATAATCAAACAACCAGAGTTGCGCATTTTTGTTAGGATGTGGTATTTGGTAGGTAGAAACAGTTACTTCAATATCGTCCCCGGAGCCGCTCTTTCGTACTGCGCATGCTCGACGAAATATCTTGGCTCTGGCAAACTCCAATAATTGCTGCTATGCGATTGGCTATTACAAAGAAAGCGGAAGTAAAATCACATTCATTAAAAACAAACAAAACTCCTAACCGCCAGGATAGAGCTTGAGAACAATCGCATTTGATTGGCTGATTTCAAACAGTTCAGATCAGTTCAAACAAATTCAGCCAATCAGACGCAATCATTCTCACGGTCTATCACGAACGGAAACATTTGGAGTTTACCGTTTAAACCATATTGTTTTCATCTAAGCCGTACTGCGCTAGAATATCAAGGTTCTGGGTCAATTCCGGTTTGGAGTTTTCCAGGGTCAAGATATTTCGTCGATCATGCGCAGTAAGAAAGAGCGGATCTGGGAACGAGAGTTGCAGTTACTTACGCCATGTTATCGGGTTCCGTTGCGCATGCGCCAACGGCTTTGGTAACATTAACGAGTAGAGCCTGGTTGGTACTAGTCAGCAAATTTACCAATGAGGGAATTCCTCCTGCTTTACGTATTGCTGTACGGTTTACCATGATCTGAGCACACTCACCCAGTCCGCCAACAACATTAATAAGAACCTAGTGATAACAACAAAACAAAACGGTTAAATTTCATTTACAGCGAAAACGGTTGCATTGCGACACGTATTATCTTAAGAGCTCGGGTCGATTTTTGTGCTTTTCTGATCCGTCAACTTTGTTGAGGGCTGGAGCAATGCGAATCCGTGAAAATCATTGGTTGATTTGAATAACCTCCGCCCCAAAATGATGATTGACGGCTCAGAAAAGCACAAAAATTCAACCGAACGTACATTAATATCATATGGGTGGCAATGCAACGATTTTCGCTGTAAGAAATTAAACCAAGCGATTGCTTTCACTGCAAAGTTTGAATAATTTCTGACGCCATTCTATGGTAAATAAAAGTATGAAACAACGGAATACAACCTCGAATGGTTCATTTTACCACACTTAATTTTCCCAAACAAGGATTGTGGTTGTGTTTTTTAATCGTTATATGTTACCTCTTCTGGTTGGTCTGTTAGAAGTGCAACGAGCTGTTCGATGGCTTTCAACTCTTGAAACCTTGAATAGAAGAATAGCGTGAATAAACGAAACAGAAAAATAAACAAGAAAACGAAAGAACGAATGGAAGGACGAAGGAAAGGATTACTATTGGAAATGTGATTTACAATGGATCTTTATCAAGCGGCGACCATGTTGCCAAAAGCAAAAAGATAGTACACTTCAAAACGACTTCACCAGGCATGAAAAAAAGGTTTTGATTCTCACGGGAATAAGCATGGCTGCCGCGTGATAAAATCCCTTACAACAAATTTGACGAACCTGCTGACATTCTCAGAGCTGATAGAACATTTCCATATCGCGCCAGTAGCAGCAGCGAGTAGTTCTTTATTATCGACATTAGTCAGCAAAGACACTAACGGATCCAAGCCGCCATATTGACGCACTAATTTACGAGTCTCCTCGTCTTCTGCGCACTAAACAAAACAGGATTGTTAGCAAATAGAAAACATGTTGGATAAGTGGGACAGAAACTGAATGAAAATAAAATTGCAGAACGGGTTAACAATGAACAAACAAACTGTAAAAATGGGAATAAGGGGGTCGCAGTAGCGCACTTTCGCCTCTCATATGTGGGGTCTCGAGTTCGATTTCTGGAGTTGGCATTTTATATGAGTAGAGTTGTTCGTTGGTTCTCTCCACGCTTTGAGGGTTTTTCTCCGGGTTCTCCGGTTTTCCTCCCTCCGCAAAACGCAACACGCTAAATTTCAACTCGACCTCTGGGTTAGCCGTACCATTTGACTTAGATCAGCCCAAAGGTTGTTTAGGGGTTCAATAAAATAGAGGTTTTTTCGTTGATGGTAGGAAGGTATGATATTGACTAACAGCACGTACACGGAACGGAATGCAGTTGCACTAAAATGGCTTTACATTTCCATGCCGCCTATCAAATTGCGCAGCCAAGTTTATGGCAAAATACGGCAAGACTACAGTTTGAACTTTCTGTATGGTTTCTCTCATACCAAATCCGCAACCTTGGGGCCTATGATTAGTGCTTAACCAATCACAATACTCGCACTCTGTACCGTCGTAGCCAAGGCACGGTGTGGTATACCTATACCTTTGCATAGTCGCATGAAATCTGCTGTAAACTGTAAGTGTACACGTACCTTAAATATAGCACTAGCGCAATGCATCTGTAATTCCTGGTTCTCAATTTTCAGGTTATGTACAAGATCTTCGATCATTCCTTCAGTACGAATGGCCAAGCGATAGGTCGGCTGCACACAAACAAACAAACATGTATATTCGTTAATGTATACATTAATTGGTTTAATCCAATTAATACTTGAAACCATTGTTCTGCGGTTCATTCAAATAGACCTTTCTCACGCAGCAGACATTCATCCTCGTGAGAATAAAAACCTTTGGTCTTGCCCGGCTAAGCTTGTTCTGAAGTGCTTGAATGCGAGACTCGACTAGCAAAGACGTTTTGTTTCAGTCAACATTACTACCGCGTGAGAAGGCAAATTACTAGCTTGTGCGTGCTACACCAGCACCTTACACCAGCACCAGCACCAGCACCAGCACCAGCACAATGAAACCCGCAACGTCTGTTCGATAACGCTTACCTCAGAGGCACATTCCTGCAAAGTACCCACTACTGGAATGAGCATCTCTTCATTCTTTGATTTCAACAGCGTAGCAAGAAGCGGTATTCCACCAGCTTTTCGAATAGCTTGCTTGTTTTTAGTGCTCTTACTGCAGCTCCACAAAGCTAAGGCTCCACAACGCGCAACTTGAACATCGATGTCTGAAGCATTGGTTAGAAGACCACAATCCAACAGCCTGACCTGCATGAACAGGAAGTCGAAAACTGTGGAATTAGATTCAGGGGGTACAGGTGGTGTATCAATATTGTGTGACGTCATCATATATACTATTTTTTCTGTTTGCGATCTCTACGAACCTCTAGCCAGACACAGCATTTTTACGTTTAAGCCGAGTAGTCGACCAAAAACGACATAAACGTAATCAGTTCAACTGGTCACTAATGAGCGTACGCTAAAATTCAACATGGTCGACAACTTATTTACATGTTACCAAGCAACGTGTGACGAAACTCAGCGCATGCTCAAACGAAAGGTGCCAACGGGTCAGTAGACTTAACGTCATTCTACGACAATTTTCAGTAATAGCTAAAATAATATACGTACAAGCTTTCTTATGCCTCCATATTGCCTGACGGTTCTTCGAGCTCGTCTGAACTTAGCCACATTAGCAATAGTTTCAGCTGCCAGGCATTTCAGCTCTTTGTTAGGAGACTGGATAATTTTAACCATGGTTTGTAGGCCTGAATATATTGTAAACAAAACATAAGGTAACAATAAGGTAAACACAATGGGCTCACTAACAACAAAGGAAATCCAGCACTAATAATAATAAAATTCTCGGACTAGTTAAACACTTTAGTTAACATAATTCTTTCACTAGAATCAACACTCACAGGAGTCGGCATCGCACGATACAGAGTTAAGAAAAACGTTTTCACAGCCGAAAGCATCTAGCAACAAGATAAGTCCGCAAGGCAGTAATTCAGTGATTCATCCAGATGCGGTCATTTTAGTCTTTTTACAATGGCAGGCTGCTATGCTTGCTTCCCAAGTTGAAATGTGTGCCCGAAAACTAGGCTAATACTACTTCTGTTAGTCATAACATGTTTTTGATTGATGTTTCTGGCTATGACACCATCTTATTGATCACATAGGTTTTATGATTGAATTTCAGTGACTTAAATGAACTTATCACTTACCACCAAGATCTGCAATGGCTTTTCGAATGAGAATGTTCTTAGAAATCTGCTTCAAGATTTTCAGTGATCCAATCTAGAAAAAGATGACGATCATTACTTAGTGGTTATCAAGGAATAAAGTCAGAACATTTGGAACACGACTGTATTGATAGATGGATAGATAGATGGTTTCCCATTTTTAATCACGTGTCATGACGCAAGTTTGAAATCAGAAAACATCAAGCACATAAAATCGTAATGTTAATTTGGACTGCCTGTGTTTTATCAGCGCGCGCGAACTAACACCGAGGACGAAGGACTTTGCGAAAGTCTAAAGAAGATTCTATTGAGTCAAGTTGCAGATTTTCTTCATCATGGATGTTGCTGGTTGCATGAACGGATGAATGCATGGAAGAATGGGAAGGATAGATGGAATAGGATGCGACTAAATATACCTTGCATCTTATTTCTTCAGTTTCCAGTAGGTTTATAAGAACCTCGAGTCCGCCCACATCACGAATAGCGAGCTGACATGTCTCTTGTCCAAGGTTAAAGTCTCTCATGGCACACAATGCTATAATAGTCGCTGTCTGGTTTCCTCCCTGGAAACCCAAAAATAAAATTCACCTTAATTCGATATAAAACAAGGGATCGCCCCATGTAAGGGAATCCGGAATCAAAATCTACGGAAATTTGGCTTTTGAAATCCAGAATCCAGTACTTAGAATCCGGAATCCAACATCATTCCAGATTCCTTTCATGGGGCGAAAGGGAAACCTCCCTTGAAGTCGTCGTTGAAAAAGAACTGCAAACTACGCTTACTTATGTGGATGGAAATAAAGGAAGAAAATCAATTGGAAGGGTTTTCAGTGTTGTACGGTTTACAGTGCGTCTCTTACCAACGAGAAATGAGTGCGAGGATTGGAGATTGGAGGTTTGACCGAGTCTTTAAACTAAGTCAAATTGCTGGTTTCAGCGGTCATGTTGGTTGAACTTTACAAAAGGTTTTTAATAGTGAATTCTCTTGTTATATCAACCAACATGGCGGCCGTGTCTTTTAATATTTTATTCTCTAGGGAATGATTGCAAACCACCTATAACATACAAGACAGGAAGGCTGTCCACTTGGTTTCGCTGGTCAACAAGAGTCGATCAACAGCAAAATACTCTACTGATTCCGTTTGTGTGAGCTGCCGAGGCAAGCCTTTCAAAATAAACCAACAACAACATTTACATACCTTTAAATATTTGACTAGTTTCTGTATCTGCCAGTACTCGGAGGGTAAGTCAGCGTTCGACTCCTGCGTTAAACGAAAATAAACAAATCTCAAGGTAAGAAACAATTGAGCTAATTCTGAATATTTCGTTAAAAAAAGTTATTCTCATTCCCAGAGCCAGTGATCCTTTTAAATCGCACCGTGTGTCTACCCGTGCAAACTGTTGACGTCTATGCGACGTCGCAGAAATAGAAACGATTTCTATTTAAGTGATGTCACCGGCGATGTCGCGCGCAAAAGTTGCACGGGTGGACACACGTGACGTCGCACCGAACCTAAAAGCTGGTTCCGGTTCTTGGATTGAAGCCCTTCTTTCCTTGGCAACAACAAAAGGAGCGCGGACTTATGAAAAATTGAAAAATTGAATGCCAGTAAACCAGGAACCAGCAACTTGCGCTATTTTTAAAGTAAATGCTCAAATATTTTTAGAACTAATTCTAAAGCACTCAACAAGTGCTCAACGCGCACATTTTCTAGAGACTAACGTTTTCAAAGGTCAACGTTTTTCATTACCTGTCGTCGATCTTGGTTCTCGTCTTCTTCCTCACTTTCTGATGAACTCTCACTAAAGTCTTCATCAATATCACCTTTGAACTGAGACCGCATTGTTTGTCTAGTATCTTTACCACCCTCACTAGAAAACAGATGGAAATGATTAATAGTAATAATGAAACGCTAAGGAGCAAAACAAATTGTTGAAGAAGTCCAGTTGACCCCATAAAAAGTACGGCTTAGAGATACAATAGAGCTGTGTTCGTATGAGTGTCACCTCTTAAGACAGAAATTATACTCAAGAGAAAAGAAACGTCCGAAATTGAGAAGACACATAAGGATCAAATGATAAAAAACACTGCTTCATTCATGTGAGATATACATAACACAAAAGCTCGTTAACTGAATATATCGATAAAACAATAAATTTTTGTACCGGCTTTTGCTGTATCTCGATGGTGGTTTCTTTTCTCCGTCGCTCTTGTTCTCTTTTTCTTTATCCCTGAAAATACACCAGTTTTAATAGACCTTTTACCAAAATGGCGGCCGCAAATTCGAATGAGTAAAAATTTAACTGAGTGAAAAATTAATACTACCCCCAGACATACATTTCTCTGTAAATTTGGCAATTTTTGAAAAATGTTTTCTCGGCCGTTATGACAACTAACATAATGAATCTCTGCAGGGTTACTAAAGTTGAGGTGCTCTTTCTAGTGCTGGTATTTGTTTCTAATTTTAAATTATTTGAAATTTCGGCCGCCATTTTGGTAAAAGGTCTATTCTAAAAAGACCTTACTATTTGAAATTAAGCAGAAGTAAGAATATTACCTTTCCTCGAGTAAATCGTCACCGAATCCAATATTTTTCCACTTCTGCGATGGTTCTAGAGAGCGTCCTTTACCTCCCTTCTTCTTTTGTGGCGTTGTTTTCGATGTTTTTGACTTTTTGGGCTCGCTGAATAAAAAGATAAATGACAAAAATTTTTTTAGTAAAACACGTTTGTCGCTAAGTGGGGAGAAAATGTCAAAAAACAAAAACGGCACAAGACGAGTCAGAGTCATGTTTTCATTTTACTGGAGTGGCTTGCCTGGGTTTAAACTACACTAACTTCAGTCTGATAATTGGATTTTGTAGACTTTTCCTTGAGGCTTGTTTCTTACAAAGGCTGTTTTTCATATATTAAAAATATTGACATCCAACTAAATGAATAACTAATCGCGCAAAGCATTGTTTATCAAGAAAACCTCCAGCCGCCTCTCGCGGAACCCTGTAATGATCGAAACAGTTTGTATGTTTAAAGGTACAGTTTTTATATGAAGGTTTCCTTGTTTTTGCTCCATCGACCAATTTAAAGTACGTCGTACACATAGTAATAAGCAGTGGATTTACAAACATTACTTCTTTTTGTTCATGGCATCAACTTGGTCGTCTGCATTTAACTCGTCTGCTTTTTCTTCATTGTTGTCGTTTTCGTAAAACTTATCCGCTGCCTCGTTTTTCTGTTCTTGGGAGCCGTAATAAGCAAACTCCTGTCGAAAAAGAAAAAAGGGGTTTAGAATTTTAACCTTTTATTTTAACAGATAACATTTATTTGTGTCGTACCTTCTTATCGACGGGAACGAATTTTTTTTCTCAATTTCTACAAATTTTCAAGTTGTGTACCCTTTTGGAGCTCGCTCGTTATAAAAACGGTTAAAATTTTGATCGTGGTGTGGTTTTGGTTTAAACTTGCGGGCGCGCGTGCTACGCAAACAGTTGATTTTACATGTCATTAACGACTCTATGACGTAACTCGAGCGCGCAGCGACTGAATATCCACATTTCAATCAGTTTTACACTTGCAATCTTTTTCATATCTCTTTTTTTATTTTGAACTTTTTTTCTTTTGTCTGCCGATTTTTGCCTTATAAACTCTTCGTTCCCGTCTGCTTTTACCAGTATAAGCATTCAAGATTCTCTTAGCAGCTGTTAAACATTTTCAAGAGTCTCTCCTACTCAACATTAGACTTTTTTTCTCAAGAACACAGAGCTCTATGGAGTTCTATAGGAGAATTCATGGGAGGCCTCGGGAATTCCTCGTTGAATTTCGCAAGAAAAAGGATATCGCACGAGTCGCGAAGCGACGAGTGCGATATCGTTTTTCGCGAGAAATTCAACGTGGAATTCCCGAGGCCTCCCATGAATTCTCCTTGAATTTCATAGAATCTACAGTAACAATATCATAAAATTCTATTGAATACTTGTCTATACACACAGCACTTTTAAGATCCTAACAAGCACCTTTAGAAGTCTGGCGTATTTCTAAACATTTTTTGTAACAATTGCGATCAAAAAGACAAGAGAACTTATACCGAGTGCACCATACAAAGTTATCTAATTTTGTTCCATAATTTCTTTTTGAATTTTGATGCTGTCATTCAAACTTTCCAAAATAACTGATTTTAAAAGTTTTTTCAGATAGTATAAGTTATCTTATCGAAGATTTTTATTTGCTAAAATTAGAAATCTGCTATTAAGAAAAAGGTCTATACTTGCCTTTTTATCAATAGTAGAAGCAAAGTGTGCACTTTTAGTTTTCAGCAGAGCCGCTAACGTAGGGAATATATCGCCTTGTCTCTCGTACGTCAGCTCTCCCTTAGAGTCCTTGGAAGTGATAAAGTATCCCGATGTACTCGCTAGAACTAACAGAGAATCCCCATCCACTGGTTTAACCTCGATGTAGCTAATATCGCCGTGTACTTGGCGCCATGGAGGAGCATGACATCCATTAGAGAACTGATAATCTGAAGGAAAAAAACATGAACGTTAATGATTTGTGTATAATAGAACACATGCAGTAAAACCATAAAAAAAAATCAAAATTGATACTAACAAATAATGCTATTTAGTGACTAATAGTCGCTATCACTCAACCAGAAAAGTTCACAGCATAAAGGCTTATTCAAAAGAGACCATTTGTGTCTGTGTTATGAACTGTTTTGGTTGACTGATTGTGACTATTAGTCAATAAATAGTACTATTTGCTAGTATCAATTTTGATTTTATTTCATGTTTTTACTCCATGTGCTCTACACACGGCCTTATTATGTACTAGTCAATTGAAACCCCCACCCTCCGACCCCCCCGGGAAATTAACATTCACGTAGTGTTACATTTAGCACTTTCCCCCCTGGTACCCGGAGAAAGATTTGCTGTTAAAAATGTTGAAGTTGTTGCTGATGAAATTGTTAAAACTGTTGAAGTACGCGAATTCCCTGTATCCCCGTGCATTCACGTTGTAAGATGCGCGTTAAATCCCCGGTATCGCGGCATAAATTCCCCGTCCTGGGCCGGGGGTGTCACGTTGACTAATGCATTAAATATACAGAGCCACGAACAGACGTTCTTTACGCTTTCCCGCTTCCCCCTCCTCCCCTGACCACGCCTACCCTCCTCCCACCGACCACGCCTATCCTCCTCCCACCGACCACGCCTATCAATTCTTGAATATCTGTTTTTTGCAGAGAAATACCTGCAGATCTTAGTGATAGGATTGCTATCAGTAAATTTAGCCTAGATAATGGTAAATATGCAGCTTGTCTTCCTTATCGATGCCGAATACGATGGGTGAACGCTGAGTATGGTAAACGTAAAGCACTTTAAAAACGTATTTCTGGTGTAGCAAAGATTCCCCTTCCCCCCTCCCCGGAGTTTCATTACATTGTAGACAGACTGAATAGGGCACACATTCATTTCTTTGGCATAGGCTTTACAAAATCTCTTACCAAGAACCCAGTTGATGGACTCCAGACAGCTGTTCTCCTCTTCACCAGAAAATGATTTCAGCACTTCATATTCATCCTTTCGTTTGAAAAAAAGTTAAATCAACCATAGAAAAGCGTTCAACCAACACCCAACCATCCAATCAATCAGTCAGTCAGTCGGCCAATCAATTATGAACCAACCAATCAACAAGCAATTGAAGATAAAATAAGAAAAAAATCAGACTTGGACACATGCATGCATTGGAATACTGGTACCCTAGTTCCTGTGATGGTGAAATTTAGACAGCTTTTGTTTGTTGCAACTGTGGTACAGTAGTTATATGACAATTTATGAAAAAAGAGAACTTGTATACATACTTGTACAGCCTCTGGGTTCAATCTGACTTCTCTGGAAAAAATAAAGTACAAGAAAGGATTGGGTTAAAAAATTTATTTCAGGTTTTTGAGTTAAGTTTATAAACAAATTGTTTCAAAATGAATAGGTTATGGGTAAATTTGACACCATAAAATGAAAGTGGATGAAACTGAAATTTCATTTCCCAGTTGTCCACTTTTCAGTTTTCCTGGGATCATTTCATTTTCCATCAGCCCAAACAACTCACTGGTAAATTATGATCATTTTAATTAATGCGTATCTTCATTGCAATGAAGATACACATGAAAATGGGACAAATTAATAGGTATGGGTACATGCAGTTTTGAAAAAAGAACAAGACATAGCAACTCACTTGGCAATCTTTTGCACAGAAGAGTGCATCAACTGCATGTCAATCTGGTTTAGCAATAGCATTAATCGGAATTTGCTGTCAAGTTCATCAACATTCTCAGCTGAGTCTGAACGAGCTTTATTGAGATCTTCATGAGCTTTTAACAAAGCATTGTCACTGGTGTCTATTGAAGCATATGCTGGACCCATGATGAGAGCTATAGGATCTCGATTTTCTATTTGTTTCAACAGAAATTACATATTAAATCTGAGATTATTATTTTGGCACTATAAGTAGATTATTTCTAACCCTGTGAAATCTTCCCCCCTCCCCCCAAAAAAGGGTGGGTTGGGGCAAAAACAGGGGGTGGACCACACAATTTTGGGCTCCTTGAAATGGGTGGGTTGTCTATGAAACCGTACATTAGAGAGGGTGGGCATAGAAACATCGGTTTTTGACATATTGTGGGCCAGCAGAAAAAGATTTCCTTCGAATCCAGTTTTTTACCCCCATCCCCCAACCCCACTTTACTTATGACCAGTCCCTAATGGACCCTATCAGCTTGGGTATTTTATTCATTTCATTCTGCCATTTTCTATTGAACTTCACCATTATGTTTGAAAAGATATAGTTATTTCATATCAACCCTCAAACAATGAATCCTATTGTCAAGGGATTGAGAGAGGCTAGATAGGCTGAAAGAGCAAAACATTATGCCCTCTGCATTATGCCCAAGGTAAGTGCTGTCCCTTACTCTAGGCAGTGATGACTTTGTGGTTTGGTTTTGTATTTTCAATTACCCAACAAGTCATAAAACAGGAGGCAGTGAATGACATCTTCTATAACTTTTTTGAAGCCCTCAAATCTCATCCAGGATATCTAGTTAATCACTTGAAAATCAATGTGATGATTAATTGTGATAAAGCATTCATGTAGTGTGTATATATATATATATACCTTCAAGGCAAGCTTGAACTTCATGAATTTTGCTTTCTCCTGCTACTTTAAGAATGTTATTGATTTGTTCAAAGCTCATTACTTTGACAATACAGGTGTTGCCATCCTTAGTAAGAAAAGAAGCAGAAATCATTTATCCAGAATCCTGATCCAGAAATCATTTATTTCAATGTGGCAGTCGGTTTATTCCCATAAAAATGATTGTTCAACCCCTACCTTGTCCAGGGATAAAAGTGGATCACCTGATGCATTCTTAGCTTCTGAATTCACTTCTTTGTCACTGAAAAAATAAGAATCACTAACTTTAAACATGGTATTTGTGTATTGTGAACTTTAAACCACATTACATTCTTTACTTTTTAGACATGCATACAAAAATATAATTGCAATGACCCCTATTCAATACAATGTGTGGGGGAAAAAAGATAATTTTTGTCTAGTTCAGTTTTTCAAAGTGGTCAGTAGAGGACTGTGACTTTATTGTACTAAAATTAAAGCATTTAAAGCTTGACCTACCTAACTTGATAGCCTAGGGAACCAAAGTTCAAAGAAGCAAAAGAATCTGGCTGTAAATCAGTATGCCACTTGAATGGTTCCTTGAAAACTACTTCTGCTTCATGAGGGTTCTTGTTGACAAGTTTTTCAATATTCTGCACAATATTGTTGAGCAGAGCCTCATTATGAGGTGTAAATGCAAGTTTTCCTTTACTGTGTTCACTGGCTGAAGTCCATTGGGCATGACTGGAGAGTGTTGCACCCATGAGGTCTGTCTGATCAGATTGCCACAAACACAATATCAAATGAGTAACTAAAAAAGAAAAACGATTACTTTACATAGGGCATTTTTAATTTTAGGTAAGACGTATACGCAAAATTTTATTTTTTTTATACAAATGGCTTATAGTTATGAATTTGAATGTTGTAAAATTAAATTACAAGTGAACTTCAAAATACGGTAATGGAAGGTTTAAAATCCAGATAAAAGTACAAATTCTTTAAAAATTCAAATTCTGTAAAAGCCTTTGTCCATAGTTCAATTTGTGTGCTTCTGTTCGACACTCACAAGTTGGTAACCGTAAAATCTTGGAGCTACATTTTAAAGGCAATGAAATATAGATCGATAAAAGCTATTTTAATATCGCAGTTGTACTTTTACAGCTATAAATCACGACATGTAGCTAATAAGAGATTTAATTTTGATGATCCTCTGGTCTCCATGTTGGTTTGATGAGCCATTTTGCATCGAGTTATTTCAATCCTTGTACAATGTATGTGGTTCACAATAAACCAAATATAAGCAATATAATATGAAGAGCATCAAGTATCCCGCAGAAAACTCGTTTACACCTACCTTATAGTAATAATTGACTGTTTACGAGCTGGTTTTTATCCTTCTGACTTCGTTTCTTGGAGTCGAGCTAACCGTTGTCATGGAAACAAGGTAAATCTTCCAATACGACTGCTGACCAAAGAGCGGAACAAAGGCCACAGGAAACCCAATTAAGACAAGTCACTACTGGCCTCTTCCGAGCCACTTCCGAGTTCTCAAAAATTATGCATGAAGGCGAGGCTTCGTGCGAAATCACACTTTGTGGCGTGAAACGACTGACTTGTTCTGCTGTCATTCTTTTCTCTACGACTTTTTCACAGTTCACTCGTAAAAATAAACGTTTTATCAACAGAGAAAGTCAAAGAAATATCAGTCGTTTCTCGCCACCAAGCGTGATTTCGCACGAAGCCTCGCCTTCATGCATCATTTTTGAGAACTCGGAAGTGAGCTATTTATATATAGGGGGCTGGCTGCAACAGTCTTTTGCTGATTTCAATATAGTTTTCTCACGCGGCTGCTATGCTGACCGCTGAAACAATATGTTTTCGTTTTAGACGTACTAGACACAAGTATCCCCACGGGTAGCCCAAGCTTACTGTTAGTGTTGTTTACTGGAGAATATACTACCAAATTCCTTGAAGTGTTGGCAGCCCGAAAAAAAACGATCCATCGGATTTTCATTTGGATCGATCGAAATGATCACGTGACATTGCATACTTTTACGCACGTGGA
>JAAAQI020096664.1:0-26043 GCA_011800005.2 Stichodactyla mertensii | reverse complement strand
TGCTTCAGATGTAGTTGCGTCGGGCGATGACATACTAGGATAGACCTCGCGCAATATAGCTAGAAACTTTTTTGATAGTTCCGGCAAATCCTTTTCTGTGTCTTCTTTCTCTGCAGCAGGAGTTTCTTCCAAAGCACTGGTATTTATTTTCTTGTTGTCACAACTAGGGACTGTTCTCTCACCTTCTGCTTCAGATGTAGTTGCGTCGGGCGATGACATACTAGGATAGACCTCGCGCAATATAGCTAGAAACTTTTTTGATAATTCCGGCAAATCCTTTTCTGTGTTTTCTTTCTCTGCAGCAGGAGGTTTTTCTTCACTTTTGACAGTCCTTTCATCGTATTTATTTGCGGCAGCGACTTTGAAACCAGGCTGTTTGGTATCGATACTAGGCATTGATTCGAAAAGAGAGCATATTTGTTCTATATCTTGCTCTGCTGGAGTAAGATTTGATGCGAGAGAAATGTCTTTTTGGTTGTCCAAAGTTGGAGCGGTTATGTCGTTGTTACAATCAGCAACAGGGGTCTCAACTCCTGATGTTTCTGCAGGCAAACGTTTTGGCAGAAGCTGTTCTTGGACTTCTCTCTCTGCAACAGCAGTTTTATCTTCACTTTTAACCGCCCTTCCAAAGAATATTTTCGAACCTTTCAAGGTATTGTACTTGTTGGAAGCAAGCTGATGGGCATCGATGTTCGGCATGGATTCAACAAGAGAACAGATTTGTTCTATGTCGTCTGGTTCTACTTGTGCTGACGGAGTAAGATTCGATGCGAGAGGAATGCCTTCTTGGTTGTCCAAAGATGGAACATTGGTGGCTTTGTCGGCGTTGTTACAATCAGAAACAACAGTATTATCTTCTAATGTAGTTGCTGCTTGCGATGGTAAAGGATAGATCTCCTGCAATGCAGCCAATAACTGTTCTGATGTTGTTAGCAAACGTTCTTCTGGGACTGCATTTTCTGCACTAAGATTTTGCTCTTCATTTTTGACCGTCCATCCAAAGAATATTTCTGAGCCTCTCAAGGTTTCTTCAGCAGTGTTGTATGAAGTCGCATCGAGGACAGACAGACAGACACCGGGAGAGGCCAATGATGGTAAGCAGCAAGATTTTACGACTTGATGTTCGACGTTTGCATGATCCAAAGATGAATCTCCAATTGCCATCACATCGCTGGGGCAGTCAACAGCCTGAATCTCATGGGTTTCTACCTCTGGTTCCGCTGTCATGTCTTCTCGTTGTGTGGTCAGGACTTCTTGATGACCGGAAGTTAGAACTTCGACTGTCACCTCACAGTTGTCAGAGTCAGTAGACTGAATGTCATGGGTTTCTACTTCCGGGTCCACTGTCAGAGGTGCTGGTTGAGCGACCAAAGCATCTTGGTGATCCAAAACGTCAATTCCCAATTCACCGTGGAAGTCAGCGGGCTGCACCTTGGATGTAACAATTTCTTTTACAGCAGCGAATTGGGGAGGCATGATTGCAGGTCTGTTTGCAAATGATCTGGATGGCAACTGCATACCATTCTCCCTTATGCACTTGACAATGGCCTCGAAGTGAATGTTGGAACATTCTACTTCAACTATGCATTCTGGTCTGAATACCCCACAAAAACGAGCGGCGGAATGACAGACTCCGGTCATTTGAATCTTTAACTTTATCTCAGCTAGATCGTGGAACTTGGGATCGAGTTGAAGTTTAACGGCCTCCGGTTTGTCTGCTTTTACATCGTTGCAGCTATCGCTCTTTTTTGATGAGCTGGTGGTGAACCATTGTCGAACTCTAGCGGGCACAATTGCGCTGCATGAGCTGCACACTGATGATGGCTGCGTTGCTGGGTTCTCTTCTGTCTGGCCAAACAGGTTCACTGGTTGCCAGCTCAAACCAACAAAAGAGTATCTCATTTTCTTCATAACGAAGAGCTTCATGTTGCTCATTGAGGATAGTATCGTTGAGGACGATGTTACTGACGACGACATGTTCTCTGTTTCTTGAACAGCTGTCATTACAAATGATGATATAACACATAAAAATCACGTGACTAGTTTTTAGAGTCATATACTTGAAGCGCCCGACTTTAACTAATAAGTCACGTGACCATTTTCCACCTTTAGTTTAATGCCAATTTCAAAAACAAGGTTATCAAACTGTTGTTTTTATCTATTTTCTTTTCACCGTATAGTATTTGAATCCACTGTAGGCAATTTGCGAGAAAAAAATGGCTCAGATATTAATGAACATCATAGCGTAAGAAAGCAAGAAGCAATGGTCTCACAACTTTTAATGCAAGTCGTCAACATCGTAAATTCATTGTGCTAGATTTCTTATAACAAATCATAACTTTTTGACTAGTTTTCTAATCCGCAATCCTGTATGCTGCAGAAAGATTAACTCCAATTTGCTCCGCTGTATTTGGTTAGCGCTCAGGGTGCGTTCTACCTCACGTGCTTCCACATTTTTCATGATTCTAACCATTCTTATTGCCAATTCATTGTGCAGATGTTGTGCGCTGCTTTTAGCGTCGTATTAAACACACCTATTTGGTCTTTCTAACTTCCAATTCGATTTTGGAATAAGCGCAAGCGCAGAGCTATCATGTATTGTTGCTACTTCCATAAATCAAAGGCGATTTGATTGCAGACAATATTTTGTATTTTAACTGTGTATTTATTAACCGCGCAGGTATTTATCGCACTGACTTAGACCCAAGACTCTTCAAGTAAAAATAATAAGAAAAGAAAAAGAAGAAAGAACTTCAAAGCATCTTTTCTCTTTTCCGAACCATCCCTTCCTCTAATTCTTTATGTATACTTCTAGAGTCTTGTATCTTCAGGCTACTACTAGTTTACTCTTCTAGTTGTTATAAATAAAGTTAGTAAACACCAGGACAACTGTAGAAGTCTATTTGACTTTTTCGTTTTTATTTAATTTAAATATTAAAAATTTACTAAAGTAGTCTTGACTTTTCTTCGAGCTTTTTTCCTTGTCTTACTACTTCTCGGTTCTTTGTCTTTTATCCCGCGCCGCTGCTGCTTTTCCTCATTTGTTGTACGCGCGCAAAATTCTTGTCTTGCCTTTCTTGAACGCGCTAAACCTTTACCTGATAATTACCATATTGTTGCGCACACCAAAATACTGAATTACTTTAGTATTGCCAGAGTTATTACCTGTTATTGATAATTAATTTTTATCAACTTCTTCGGATTCCTTTTCCCTTGGACATTTCATTTTTCTTTGCTAAGTCCCCACATTTGCATCAAGTCATTAAATTTTTCGCGCGCAAATATTTTCACAACCCGCTGTAAGATATCTATAAGGTATAAGTTCGATAATTAAAAAATTAAAAAACATTTTATAAAGAGAGGCATTTACTTACAGTTTGCATGGAGCATGGTTGCTTGACTTGGGATGTATTTTTCCATGCTGCTCGTGGAGACATGAGTCTCGGCGCGTTCCAAGGCGCGCAATTCCTGGCCAACAGTCTTCGGTCTTTCTGACTGGCCTTGTAGGTTGAATATCTTAGCCATGATCACAGCTAAATTGTAGAAAAAGAAAGAAATCAATGGTAAATTAACCGAATTATTCAAAATAAAGAAAAAAGGACACTTTTCCCTTAGTACGTTCTTACCTGATTTTTTTTTTCAAGTAGTCTTTTCTTCAAGTATCCTCGCGGGAGAATTTCCTCCCGCGAGCTGGTCGATCTTATCTTTCTTTTCCTCTTGTTTTAGGTCTTTCAAAAACAAGTATAAAAATCTTCGTTTTCCCCGTTTGTAGATAGCTTTAAAGGCTTTTTAGCTTTCAAATTGGCCCTTTTCTAAGCTGAGGTGTTCGCAAAACTTTCACGTTGGAAAATCTAAATGCGAACTAAAGAAAAGATGGGAAGAGAATTCTTTTTATTGAGAAAATTAACGTCACAATCCAATTGGTTTTCAATTTAGCCAATCAGATTTCAGAACGTCAGAGCGCGCGATTCGAAATAATACGTCACGAGGTGGGCCTGCGGTATTCTTATCAGCGGCATCTCGTTCCCAATGTTTTCTCTACTTTACAGACAGGGAAGTACTGGGAAAGAATAGCGAGTACCACAGGACTCCCAAACTTAGATTTTGTGAGCGCGGATCTGTTAAATCAGTATTATTTTCGGTATTTTTATTATTAGTGATTTAATACGTAAGGTTATTGAAAAATTCTCCAGTACGTTGTCTTCATAAAATAAGCAATTGAGAAAAGCTTTCCAAAACTGAGTACGGTCACAATAGAAATGTTGGGCTTCCTGTGGTATTTTCAAATCCAAAATGGCGGTCTTGGAGACGAAAATTTGTCAACAAAACTAAAACATCGCTTTGAATTTCTTTTCAAAACTATACATGTTGGGAAGCCATGTCAAACCAATATAATCGTAGATAATTTATCAATATTTTTTTGCTCATATTTAAAGGCTTCAAAGGTCTTGAATAATAATATTTTGGCTTCATTTCTTGTCATGGCTTCTTGTTGTCAAACGCGCTCTTAAAAATTTCCTCGTCTCGTATGCTGATAAGTTTAAAGCATGAGTTCTCCTATTTCAAACTTGAAGAAAGGAAAACGGACGCCTCTTAATCCAAGGTGAGAAAAAATGAGCTAAACTACAGTAGACCTGAAAAACTCTTAGATGTTTTCTCAGCATTTTCAATGCAAGAGCGAGAAGAGTGAACACGTGTTGTAGCCATGGTGATAGTTTCATTAAAATACATTTGGAAAAAAAAAATTTTTTTCATCATTTTTCGTTTTACTGGTTGATAGAAAGGTAGAAAGATAGCATTTTGGTTCAGAAGAATTTAAATGTACATGTAGCTAATTGGAAAAGATTATGGTTATGCACCTATCAAAATAAATCCCGAGGGGGAAGTGAGGGCAAAAGATGGGAGTTTGAATATGTTAGTGGTCCCCTCAGTTGGGCATTTGGACCCAAGGGTCAAGGCATTTGATCGGGCTAGCTTTCAAGTGAATGTGAATAGCACCACGCATCAGTGACGTCACAACTCAGACAAACAATTAACCTCAATCAAATCCCACCCCTTGCCAGTACCCCCCCACTTTGGGGTTTACTTTGATAGGTGCATTATATCAATGTTAAGCCTGAGAAGTGGGGAAGGGGTCAGGCATATGTGGGGATTTGTTCACTCTGGTGTGCCCACCTTCAGGAATCTCCTGGTTTGCCCCAGGGTACTGTATCTCATTTGAACATATCTTTACTTTTATTTTTGGAATGGGTGGCTGCCAAGGTGGAAAAATGTGACCAAATTTGACTCTCTTTTCTTTCCCCAGGGTGGGGAATTTGAACAGAAATTGTTGAAAAAAATACAAATATCCCACACATGCCTTATCCCCCCTCTGGACATTAACACATATATTATAAATAGCTGGCAAAGGTGGGAGAGGGTAGGATAGAGAACTAAGTTGGGAGAGGAGAAGTGTACAAAGATTGAAGTGATGGGGGAGGCAAACAAATCTAGAATGTGATGTAATATCTACATTTTATTATATTCAGACAGCCACGTGCACCATTCAGGTATGACACAGAGTACAATTACGACCATGCAACAGGTACGCATTAACAAAACTTTTAATATTATAGAGCAATTCAATTCACTACATTTAAGTCCTTAAGGTTTTTATTAGAAGATTTAGGGGTAATATTTATGTTTATATCTTGTGTTCTTTGTACCAGAACTTCTAGATGAAATACCAAGTGATTTTCTAAGAAAAGATGTTCTTTCCAAGTTACCAAAAAACACCCATAAAGGTAGATAAAGCTTTTCACTGTTCAAGTCTGAAAAGGTAGCATAATCAAGTGAATTGTATTTAAAAAAATTAGTAAATTGCATGTAGTTTTGCATAGTTTTTGTATATCCTTATTTTATCATCCTCTAACACACAACTTTTTTGTAACTCCCACCCTGAGGCCTGCTTTTTCAAATTCTTTTCCTCCCCTGAAAACAAATTGGCACCCATTCTGCAGTATTGTTGATTTTGTAGCTTCATCAGCACCAACAGACCATGAGCTGTTAAACAGTATGGCAGGACGACTTGCTCAAGCTGAGTCTGAACTGAAAACTACAAAAAGAGAAATCATGGAAAAGGTTTTTACTGAAACTAATTAAGTTACACACATGAAGAACTTTTTATTAGGAAATTGCAATTATTGTTTCTTTGTAACTAACCTCCCCTCCCCAATCCTACTCCAGAAGAGGACATCCATTTTGTTCTTCTTGTCCTCAGTAATTCTTTTCTCTGCTTCCCACTACTAATGTTTGCAAGAAAAGTTGCATAGTGATCAATTCATAAAGATACATTGTATACATTTTCCAAATATTTCATTTTATATTTTATTTTATATTCTATATTGTATATTGTACATGTCATAGACTTATTAGATTTTATTTATAATATCCCCATAATACCCCCTTGCAGTGATAGGTACCCCCTTTTGCAAGGCTCCCCATATGTAGATGTAGATGTAGATGTATGGTAGAATGGTCAGAATGTTGCACAATCAGCCTTGAGCTGAACTGTTCAGCCATATGGTGACTGCTTGTGTGATACAGACAGGACCAAAAATAACTTGGAAGTAAATCGTGAAGGCTTTTCTGAGGATATCAAAGACCTTCTTTTCCAGCTTCTAACAGATTTAAATACATTTTTTTATACTATACATGTTACTTACTGTACATACAGACCCAGTTTGTTGAGTATCAGTCTGTAGTGCTAGACATTCAGGAGTTTTGATTCTCTATGGCTTACAACAATGCCTTCATGAGTAGCCTTTGCCATTCAACTTCAAAATTGAATAGATGTTTTACTGTTATATGACTGTGTGGTTTATAGGACCGAAAAATCAAGATATTACAGGAAAAAGTTCAGCTTTTGGAAAAGGCTAGAGGTACATGTAAATAGTGTATAGAAACCAGTCAGAATGTTTAAAAATATGATCAAATTCATGTATGACCAAGCATGTGAACATGATGTTTTCTTTATTTCTTTCTATTTTCTTTTGTTTGTTTCCTAAAAAAGGAAGAAAAAGGAAAGGGAAAATGAACAAAGGAAAAGAAAGAAAAATGAGAAAAATGAAAGAAAGTGGATAGGAAAACAAATAAGGATAAAGAAACAGAAAGAATTAGAGGTGGAAGGAAGGAAGGAAGGAAAAGGGATGAATGAAAAATAGAAAAATAAGAAGACAGTAAAAGAAAAAGAAAAAAAAAATTGGCTAAATTATTTTTCTGTTAAATTAGATTTTGTTTAATTTTTCTTCTCCAAATCCATTGTCAGTCTATCTTCAGGGTGGTACAAGGGGAATGGCATTATATTTCATGTATCAATATTTCTAAAATTAATTCACGCGTCATGTAGAAAGTTGAAATGACTATTGTATACCTCACAATAAATACGCAATTTATGAATCATATTCTAAAACTTGCTATTTTCATGTATCATGCACTAATGTGTTAGCCAGAATCAAGCATCACATGTAACCCCTGTGTTATCCTGTTTCTTGAATTATTATTTATTCCTGTATTGCAGGATATAACTCTGATACCATTGGAGACTTGGAGAAAAAATGCCAAGCTCTTCAATCTCAAGTGCATGATATGGAGGTATATATATATTATATTAGTTCTAAATTCAACTCTCTTTTCATACAAAATGGAATTGTAAACTTAAATCATAGTCTCTTAGTAAGAATAGTTTTTGTATGAGTGGGAAACAAATGGTTAACTGACAGCATTGACATACATTCAAGTACTTGGTATAGTATGCTGTAACACTGAAATGGTTTTCCATTGTTTTCTTGCAACTCATTAATAAACATCATGTAAATACTTTTACCAGTAAAGTGGTTCAGATCTGGCACAGATACTAATTTACCATATTGTCTCCCTCTCATCATCATCATCGTCGTCATCACCTTCATCATCACCATCATCATCATTATCATCACCATCATCATCATCACCACCACCACCACCACCACCACCATCACTCATCACTCATCCCTGCTACTCAACAGAAGCATGGTGGTCCAAACAAGTTTATTCAGCTATATAGCCAGGAGGCTGCCCCAGTTTGAGAACTTTGGCAACTTTTTGTGTCACGTGTTGCTGATCCTCAGCTTTCCACCTATTGGTTTCAAAGGTCTTCTCCTTCACACTAGTCTATCTACAGCCCTATTCTGCATAGATGTTTAAATTAACATTTAATTCAACACGACATGATATTGTGTTTTGATTTTCAGGAATTTCTTGCTGATTATGGTTTGCTGTGGGTTGGGAACCAGACCCTAGAGAATGAGTACACACCTTTAGAAGAAGAACTTGAAGCTGATATCCAAAGTGATGAAATGCGAACTTTATCTGTTGGTGGTGGCATGTGGAATCCTGGTTAGTGACAGCTGTATTTTGTGTTCATCTTCTTTCAGAAAAGAGATGGCTGTCAGCTACATGTACAGGGCTTGAAATAGCAGCCTGCCAATGGCTGAAATGCAGGTCAAATTTTACTAATGGCTGGTGAAAATTTGCTCCACTGTGGGTATCCTACCAACAAATAAGAAAACTGCCTGGCCTTTATTTTAATTTTATTTTAAGCCCTGTAAAAGAGAATGAAATAATTTGCCTTGATTAAAAGTTGTGGGTAAGTTCTGGAATTGGAATCCCAGTTTCTGTGTGTGAACCTTGCTGTGCTATGGGAAGGGGACATAATATCTTTGACTGTTTACTAATGACATGTAAATGATCTTAGGCCCAAGGTCAAACATTGAACTTCACATGAGCTGAATCTAATGACATCAAAGAAGACCGCCTTATTATCCACTGTTTTCGATGAGTTCGGTTCATGTGAAGTTTGATGTTTGACCTGCGCCTTAGTCTGCTATAGAACATAACTGTAGATGCATTCTGTACTAATTGTAAATGAACTGGCCTTCTATACAATGCCATACATGTAGGAGCATCTGTACCTCAAGAAAAGTTCCAAATGGACTTCGATTTGGTGATTAAAAACATCAAGGAGCTGAACATCCTGTCAGGGGAAGGGTGTGCAGTTGTGTCCAAAACCAAAGATGGTGCTAGACTAAAGGTGAGTGATATTTACAACCATATGATAAGATAATTAAAAATAATTGCACATCAATAAATACCTTTTATTAACCAAGAGCTAGGGCTGTACCATAAGGTGTGACATACAAGCCATAAAAAAAGTGGAAGCATCAAGATTCCATAACTTATGTACGGACTGAGCAAGCAAGGTTAATAAGATGTTTATTACATGGCAAGGCAAATGCAGAAATAAGGTTGGAGGTCTGTACTGTAATTTATGGACTGCAAATTGGCCAATGAGAGTGCATGGAATTACCTTGCCATATACATTGTAATTATTATTATTAGGGATTATGAGACGGAAGAAAATTCTGATGTCATAACATGATCTTTTAAGGTACCAGATGCTATTCCACTGACTCTAATGTCGAATGGTATAATCATGTTTGCTGGTCCATTCAGGCTATATGGTGACCCCACAACACAGGTAATCCACTCCTCAAAGTGTTTATATATTATAAACAAACTATGAATTATAGATGTTAATACAATGATGATGTACATAAATTATTAAAGTTAAAGGTAGCATTTAGACAATGATTAACTTTGCATTCTGCATGACATTTAGAAGTCCGTGATGATAAAGAAAAACTCTCATTTCTTTTTAATTCTTTGCATAGCAATGTATGCAGGATATTATGGATGGATATTTTCCTTCAGAATTGCAATCCAGATACCCAGATGGTGTGCCTTTTCAGGTGCGTTGAAGCAAATGAGCATGAAATCACTACTGGTAAAAGAAGTGAAATCACAGATTCATAGTACAGGAATAGAAGATTGAACTTTGTGTTTTTCTTTGCCACTAAGATTCTGTTTCACTACTCTCATTTGGTTGGTTGATACATAGTGTTTATTCACTAGGTCTGAAGTCTGGATGGGGCATAAAGGTCCAGTTTGTTTTTCTGTTCATATTCCTGTAGGTCAGGTCAACACAAATAAATAAAAAACAAAACCAATATCCCCCTATCTTATGCCAGTCCAAGGAAACAATTGAATTGCTTTTTTTCATCCAGACAAGTTTGTAATAACCTTTCCATGTGAAATCAGTGCATGTGTTGCACTACGACTGTGCTGCATCTCACAACTGTTCATATTCTACAGGTGGATGACAAAAGAGATGTAGTCTATTCGGATAAGCGAACAGAAATTCTTTTTCCTGGTGCTGGACAAAGTTTAACAAAAGATGCTGAAGATGTAAAGGTTACCAGTGAAATACCAGGTAAATGAAGGATAATAACAGTATCATCAATCATTGTCATCAACCATCATCATCATCATCATCATCATCATCATCATCATCATCATCACTATATAAGGACACAATCCTCATTGTACTCTAATACAAATGATTCAGCAGGTTCTTTAATGTCTGTTATTTGTGAGCATTCTGTTGTACCTCTTCATTATCATCATTAAAATGCATCATCTTCAATCATCTCTATCATCATCATAATTCACCATGATTTCATTAATATCACCATCAACAGCAAAATCATTGACACCATCATCATCACCACCATCATCATCATCATCATCATCATCATCACCACCATAATCATCATCATCATCACCATCATCATCACCATCATCACCACCATAATCATCATCATCATCATCATCACCACCATAATCATCATCATCATCACCACCACCATAATCATCACCATCATCATCATCACCATCATCACCCTCATCATTATCATCATCATAACTAACATTGTACATTTGTTTCCTTTTCCATTTATTTTCCATCACAGGGCCCAAGCATTCCATGGACAGTTTTCTATCCAGACTGCCACAGTCTGTCATCAAGGGTGGGAAAATCATTGATGTCAGGTCTGGAGTTGAAGAAACTATCAAGGTAGTCAGAATTCTCTTCTCCCATTTCAGAGTTACCCATAATTCTTAAGGATTCCATTCAGGCAAAGTCAGGGAGCCAAAAACATAATGCAATGTAATCGATTTCAATTTTTGGGAAATATTTCCACTGTTTTTAGACAAGAACACCTAAAAAAAGCTCTTTTTTAAATCTTCTCTTTAAATATACTATCATAATCCTATTCTGCACTGTGGTTTACATTTGGTAATGCGTGTTCTGATGAATATATGTGTACATGTATAAAATTGAGAAGATATATTAAATGCTAACTATTTTTTCACAGGGGTCCAACGGTCTGCCATCAAGTGTTGTGGTAGTGAATACACCAACATTAGAAGATATTAAATCCAGGTAATGCTGATTGTGCTATTTCATTTGTGTAGATCAGCTGGGTCTTGTGTTTTTGAAGATGAGTCCCTTTCATTCTGGATGACACATTTAAGTCTGTTAGGTATATTCATTTTGTATCATGTCTTTGATTTAAAGGGCAGAGGAAAGTGACAAACATCCCGACAGGCTGAAATCTGCCTCATCTAAAGTAACCACCTTAAGAATAAAGTCTGAGACAGGAGAAAAGGTGAACCTTCTACTAATATATAAATCCCCACACTCCACCCCACCTACAACACCTCATTCCCCATCCCACCCCACCCTGTGTAGTTGTCTCCTTCTTACCATAGAAAGCTACATGTTCTAAGGATTATTTTGACCACCCAAACTCCTTGACTGTGCGAAATCTCATGTATTGCTTCAGTAACGTCACACAATTTAGAGCATATTTTGTATGACTTTGAAAAGCTCGTGGTATGATCAGTGCTGTAAGTGTGCCTTGCCACAACTGTGATGTTTTCTAGATTTTTGACATGCCTTGCCTTGCCTTGACCATCTCATGGCAGTGTTTGTGCTTTGAGGTTTTCACAGCCATACGAAATCTGCTCTAATGTTTTGTGATGTCATTTGAAATATTTCGATGGCATCACTTGATCCTTTTTAGTACAACAGTAAATGGTTTGAACCCAGGAGTGGCAGTTGATAATGAAGTGTATGATTTTTCAGGTGAGTGTAGTCTTAAGAAACACAGTTATTGATGGTGACTGATGTTTCAACAACCTGAGCTCTAGACTCTGAAGATGATTTTCAGTCAGGTTGTCATAACGTCAGTCCCACCACTAACAACAGTCTTTCTCAAGACTACAGTCACCCAGATAACCTTATTTCACATTCAACATCCTTTTTATCATTGAAATGTTATTCTTTTTCCATATTGTTTAGCGCCCCAACTGCTATGTGACGTTACACAACGTATTGATTCATTGTACACACAGTTTATTGATTCACACAATGTATGGATTCAATGAATTGATATTGAGTGCCATTCTGACTGTTCTCATAACATCAAATGATCTGCTTTAGTATAATGCCAAGATTTTTTATCTGACAAAATCTAAAAGTGTAACATCAGTATGTTGCCATTAACATTGCGTTTCTGTTTTTATATTTTTAGACATACATCCTGAAGATGAAGTTCAGTGATACTATAGCAGACGTTAGAAAACACCTCGATCTCGTCAGGTAGTCTAACCGTGGAAATGAGTTATTTTCTTTTTTAATACTCCGCACGTTATATCGTAACTCCAATCCTAGTGTGAGCACGTGCTGGACTGTGCAGTTCATTTCACGACCATTCATTTGAATCAACAAATGTTTGTCGTTAGTTTGTTCGTGCATTCGCAACACTTTAATTTCGCGCGCAAGTAAAATTCGTGGTGATGCACTGATTCCCGTTTCAAATGTTTTCCCGGTTTCGTTTGCTTGATTTTGGTTTATCGTTAGTATTCACCCCTTCCTGGTCTGCACTAAGTGCAGTTATTCGTAAACTGTGTGTGAAATGGAATCACGCAATCACCTGAAATGAACTAGATCAAGCGCCTTTCCCTTTCTTCCAATTCGTCGACACCAGTCTCTTAACTGACTGGCATCGATTAAAAACAACTTCAAACTTGCTGAACATCACACCATAGCATCCGAAACGTCATATATTTCTCGTCTGCCATGGTAAAACCACCCACCTCCCATTTCTCCATTCATTTTTCCATTTTCCCATTTTCCCGTTCATCCATTAATACGAAGTTAATTCCTCAAAATCACCTTTTTTATCAGACCAAACGAAGCATCGGATTACCAGATCAAATCATCTTTCCCAAACAAGGTCTACAGTAACCTTAGCTCCACCTTACAGGAGTGTGGACTGATACCTAATGCTACTTTGCATCTGTTACTGAAGAAAAACTAGGATTGGGTTACCTGTGGTCAAACCACTTGGAGCTGCAATGTACTATTGGTTCTCCTGTTCAGGCAACTTCTATCACATTAGTGTGTCGTATGAATTCAAATCTAATCTGGTTTGCGACTTATGCTTCACGTCACGTTTATGTAATGGTCTGGGGCCTACTTTTTGATTCCTTAATCAAGAAATTTTGTGTTGGACTTCCTGTGGTCGGTGTGTTAAATGCAGTTATAAAAAACTAGAACTGGAGTAATTGTGGTTGGGTAGCTTTCTTCGAGCGGGATGATAGATAGTTTGGCCTCGTGCTATGATTGGTTCAGCGTTGAGGTGTGTTTTTTCCCCAGTGAGCCTCAAATGAGAATAAGACGATTGTGTTAACTGCCTTTAAAAGTGTCATAGCCTAGAAAGAAAGAAAGATAGAAAGAAAGAAAGAGAGAAAGAAAAGAAAGAAAGAAAGAGAGAGAGAGAGAAAGAAAAGAAAGAGAGAGAGAGAGAAAGGAAAGAAAAAGAGAGAGAGAGAAAGGAAAGAAAGAAAGAGAAAGAGAAAGGAAAGAAAGAAGGAAAAGAAGGAAAGAAGGAAAAGAAGGAAAGAAGGAAAAGAAGGAAAGAAGGAAAGAAAGAAAGAAAGAGAAGAAAAGAAAAGAAAAGAATTCATACTCTTTTCAATTGTCAGCCGGAGCTGTCACAGCAATGCGCAGTGTTCCCGATCTCGCTGTCATACTCAAGTAGAATTGCTTGTTGTTCTTTCATGAGCTTCAGATGTTCTCCTGTGGGTTTTCTGGTTTTCCCCACGAAAAATCTACTCAGTATGGCTTCGTTAGCCTTTTCTATACTCAACGCAAATATACGCGAGTGAGAGTACGTTTTCACCAAAGAAATCGTTGCTCGCAACGGGAGGGAAAAAATTCTCAACGCTTGTGCTAGCGTTGCGCCTGCGTCGCAAATAAAAATCATTGTCTACTGAGTCTCTGACTTGGAGACTTGAGTAGTCACTAACTGCGTTATGAACTTGAAATAAATTTGGAATAAAGATGGTTTTTGGCTTGCTGTCACATTTACCCCATCGTGAGTCAATTTAAGATTGTTAGTAAAGTTCGCCAAGTCGAGATCATTCTCTTTGTAAACAATGAGTAATTATCGCTTACTCTGATGATTCACAGGTCGTTAGTAAATGATGGAGATTTAATAAATTCCATACGCTGATTAGCATTCCATTAGAAGAGTAACATCTCTGCACGCGAGATGATTTCGTTCAAATCAAAGGCCAAACACGTTACACAACTTTTTTTCCAAACAGACTAGTATTCAGACTAAAGCATTCTATTGATGTATTCACTACTGGTGATAGTGTTTTTGACTAGTGCGTGAAATTGCGTCAAGTCACGCGCGAGTCCGTGTAAGTTCGTGAACAAAACGAGAAATCACTTAAGTGTCGGTATGATGTCCTCGTTATCTAAGGGCGTCCTTAAGCACATTTTGATGTGAAATCCTTCTTGGTTTTGGAGAGTAGCCATTACTTTTCCTTTTTCGTTTTACACCTGAACTCAAAACCCGTTTTCTCCAAAGTTTGCCCAATTCTCAAGTAGAAAAAACTGAATGCTTGATTGACTCTTGGCCCATTTTTTAGGCATTTATTTCAGGGCGAATTTTTGGTCCCAACTCTGTTTTGGTTTCTTAGCAACCATGGTGTTCTTAAGTACATAGGCTGCTTGCAGTGCCTCATCATTTCAGTGTTTGTCACATAATTAGTAATGGTAAGTTGTTTTCGTTTCGTTTAGATCCATTTCAGTGGCATTTGCTTTTTATACTTACATACCAACACGTAAGATGTGTATCTTTTTTACATCATGAATGTCCTCCTAATCTTAAATGTTTGGAGCATCTTAAACGTTCATTCATATTCTTCTTGACCTCAAAGTAGTTTGGGGTTCAGCTGAAAGATAGCTCAAAGCGGTATGATTCATATTACCAGCGAGGCGCCACATTCACCATGAAAACTGTCTCACTGTCTCCCTTGTGCTATAATGGTCGAACCTTGTTAATACGGACAGCAGAGGGGCCTGAGAAGTTGTTCGTATTAAACAGGTTCATAATAAATGCATGTCATCAGGATTTGAACACGTGTCCGGAATAGAGAGGTGCCCGTTTCGGACAGGTGTCCGCGGCAGCAATGATCATGGATCTGGCTAAATTTCAAGGAGTTTCGTCAAATGCCCAATTTTATTTTATGGATGGGAGGGGTGGGGAGATCGACAGGGTACTTTATATAGGAAGGCCATTCTTTGGGAGGGTGAGAGGGGGTTAGTCCTGCTTTTTGACCTGACATCTGGTGAGGTTAGATCCGTTATTTGGTCCATGTCAGTGTTGAAGACTGACAGTTTTGCGCTCCGTGCTCGTTCCTCGTTCCTCGGACATTAAATGATCTTATCACGTCGAAGATATTTCTGGCATTTCTCGAAGGTTTTCAAAGGAATTCTGTGCCTTTTTCGTGATTACAATTTCATTTGATTGTTACAAATTAAATTCCCAAAAACCAGGTTCTCCGGTTTTCTGCATTTTGTGAAAATTATCCTGCCATTTCTCTATTTGCGCAGGCTTACATAATATAGATTCATATTTTTTACGGTTTGGCTAAAGACTTTTTTTCCCTACTCGTGAAGAGGAGTTTCGGGTACTCCAACCCGAGTACTCCATGTCTGGAGACGTTTTTCCATTGGTTCATGTACGTCTAAAAGTTTTCATTTGAAGAACACAGTCTTGTAGAGTATTAACAGTCTTTCCGCACATAATTAATTCACTCGCGTTGATTGACGAACTGATATAATGCTCCCAAAACGATTAGGTCTAATATCGATTTTCTCAGGTATTGTTTGGATGGAATTCCAAGTCAAAACTTAACTATACTTCCCACATACCGCGAAACACACTTGACCTTGTCCTTATCGAATTCAAACAGCACTCAAGAAACTCGGGGATTGTATAAAGATATAACACAAAAAAATCTACTGGTACACATTATCTATGGCGCGGGCCTAGAATGTTGGACGGGAGAGCACAGAACACAGAAGTACCCTATCAGGTGGACAATTTCACTGTTTGTGATTCATGAATTCGTCGGGGCGCGGAGCGTGAATGACCAAGATCTTATCTCCAAGATTACGAAGGCTTTGTGAAATGAAATTTCTTGTTTGACCTCATTAGAGGGGCGTTTTAACCTTGCATAAATCATTAGTAGTTTTCTAACTCTCTCAGATCGAAGATCCATCTTTCATGTGTATGCTTGACGTCGCTGCTTTCTCTACGAACTACAAGACTTCTCTTGTGTTGCATACTAGGACACCTCTGATATGATATTGGTTTTAACTCAGTTCCAGTTCCATTTGTCTCGTCGTCATCGTTTCATCGTCATCACTACGTAGTTTTTCGTGCATTCTTTGTACCACTTTCGACACGGGACTGAACAAGGTCGATGACATATGCTGTTAGGTATAAGTAAAATGTTAACAAATAACCTACTGGCAGATACGGCCCGTCTTCTTGGATTTCAAGTTTAGTCTTGAATTTCTTGACCTTTAGATGTTTTTCCGCGCGCGGGCGTGAAGATTGGAATCATCACTGCACTCAAAGCATGTCCACAAGCCATGGCGTAAACAAGCAAAATTGTAATTCTGAACATAAATCGTTGGATAAAATCAACAGGAAAAAGAGAATATGCTGGATAATGCTAGTGGACTCGAGGAATTTCAACAGATAATATTGCTTGGCCTTGATTTTGGCAAATTACTTGATATATCTCCTGTAGCATCTTGAAGCTTGTACACCATTGAATGCAGCTCCAAAATACTATGAATGTAGTAGCTCGGTGGAAGATTTATTTAACAAGGTTATTAGCTCATTTTCCGGGCACACAGCATGGGGAGTTGAGCAAGAGTATTCTGTGTGTGACTCTTACTGTATACATTGTTTGCCAGATCGTTGTTTCTCTAAACAGAGACCACTGTAGTAGCAAAACCTTGAGTGAACTTTCTCAAGCTAATGACAGATTGCAGCGAGTAGAATCCACGTTGGAAACGCTTGAAGAAGCTGTCGTGAGACTGATGAGAGACAGAGAAGGAACTCGACCAATACCTAAGCGTGTAGTCCGTTCATCACATGGCAAAAGACGAAAGCAAGGGACTAGAGCATTTCGCAGCGAGATACGATATTTAAAAAGAAAGATGAAATCCTTGGAACGACGGTAGGTTTATGTATATTTTTTAACTCAATTGTACGAAGGCTTCTCAAAAACGTATACTCACAAGATATATCAATCCTAAATGCCCCCACTGCATCAGTGAATCAATCTCGTCTCTATCTCACGTTTAATGACATTCACGATAAACATTAATTTTTTCCGGATATTTAAAAAATGATCTTTGTCCGGTCATTATGGATCAAATTTAATGGCGAGTTTACATTTGGAATTAATCGAAAAACATATCTTGATAGGATTAATGTAGTTTAGTTATAACTCTCTCCTTGGTCTGTTGGCTGCTAAAACCAGTGACACTTTAGTTCTGTTAAGTCATTAGACTGTGATCTAGTAGAGTGTTGCACGTGATACATTGCTCATGAATTGTAGTTCTTTTTGACAAAACGTTTTATTTTTTCCCACTTAGACTAAAAGAATTCTTATTATGATAACAAAACGTGACCTACAAACAGAAAACATGCCGAGTTCAACAGCATTTAATAGTAGTGTTTTGGTATCCTTGCCAGTTTGCTAACGTTTTTGGAATACCGAATATTATATTGTGAGGTACAAAAACATATTCGCCATTCCGAAGTTGTGGTTTGCATTGAATTATGGGTCAGTTTTAAGGGACACTTTTCGTCTGATGATGTCATACAGTGCCAATATACAGCGTACAAGAATGTGAAAGTAATAATATATGGAGAACAATCTTATCAAGAATAGGCTACAAGTACTTTATTACAATTTAGTACGAATTTTCAGTGAAACGCTGTCCCCTAAAACAGTCCCATAATCCGGTGTAAACATTAACTTCGGAATGGCTAATTGATATACATGTTAAAAGAAAGAACGAAAGAAAGGAAGGAAGGAAAAAGAAACTGATTTCCCATAGCAATTTCTCTCGCAAAACTATGGTTTAGCTTTAGCACTGACCAAGAACTGACTAAAGTTCATAACGATGTTAAATGACAGCATTTACAGAACACGTTGACCGCATGAGTTGGCTAATTTTAGTAGCGAAGAAATGATTTTGCTGTTGTTATTACTGTTGTTGTTGTTACTGTTGTTGTTGTTACTGTTGTTGTTGTTACTGTTGTTGTTGTTACTGTTGTTGTTGATGATGTTTGCTGTTGTTTTTGTTGTTGTTGTTGTTACTAATGTCAATTGTACTTGTAAATGTTACTATTTGCTGAATCAGTGACATCAAGTTAAGAGATATAAAATCAAAACTTCAGTACTTATTTATGCATTGATTTGACATTAAGAATATGTCCCTTTGACTTCCTTTTACTCATTACTTTTTCTTTTTTATTATCACTTTCTTTACGGGGATGTTTTTAAAGAAAATATAAACGGGAAGTACATGACCCTGGCATTCATGTTTTAAGTTGGAAATTATAGTGTTGTACAGCCCAGTGATTTTCAGCTTATTGAGTAACCTTGTGGCGCCCTAATATAAAATGATTTCTTATCAAGATGTTCTGTCAGTTTTCATTTGGTGGGCGCGTTGTTCGCTGCCGAGGCGTGAGCGGTAAATGCTCGGATAGTTTTTAAGTACAACTATGGTAATTGAAAAAGAACTTCATTTCCTAAAGCAACATTTATTCTAAGATTATTTTTCTTATGGCGTTAAATATTAGCACCGTTATGACTGTCACGCTTTGGCATTTTGATAATCATTACAAATTGGTCTCTAAGAACCGTAGGAGGTGCTTTCTTTAGACTAGAAATGTTTGCGAATGGTTAGTAGTCTTTCGCAGTCCTTTGCAGTTGCCAAGTAAAACTCTATCTGATTTCATCGCTTTAATTTTCGTTTGCATTGTTCATTTTCAGTGATACACTTTAGTTTCGTTACCTTTACAGCTTATTTCGTTAAAATGATACTGAATTCACGGGCCGTCGTAAAAATAAGTATCTAGAATATAGAAAATATTCACTTGTTGAAGCAGAACATGTGGGAGCTTACTGCGCCATTACTAAGACATCTGTTTGTATAAAACAAAAAATATTTATCATTGACTTGAAAGCAACGATAAGCAAAATTCCAATTCCATTTTTACCTTACAGCTGTAGGCTATAAAGTTCAATCAAGTTAAAAACAGTCTTCTCTTTTAATAAATTCATCTTGATTGTCGGCAAAACAAGACACGACTGCTTTAACTAAATTAATACGAGACGAAAAGAGCGATAAGATTGCTTAATGCTCTGGCGCTTGTAGTTTGAAAACACAGCGATAGACGTCCCGCTTTGATGCGTCTATCTATGCCCACGTAAAAAAGAGCTGAAAGCCTTCGGTAAGTTGCGTCCGAACGACCGAAAAGAGCACGATCACTTGACTTCCGGTACACGCTAAGCGCGGAGATATCTAACGTCCGGTAACTGGTACACGCGTGCTAACCGTCCATCGAAAAGAGCGGGAAAATCTGACTTCCGGCAACTGTTATTCGCATATCTTCCCAACAAGGCTAACCGATTGACTTCCGCTAGATCGTGCCTACGTTTACCAACCAAAAAGAGCGGGAAATGTCCTGCACGTGTAAAACTTGGTGTGTCCGCTCGTTTATCCGCCAAAAAGGTCGGGAAACTGGTTTACCTCATTCGATGTTTCTATAGCCTTACTATTTAATAGTGTAACACTACTCCAATGCTAAATTCTTATCTAGCCTTTTTGGAACCATTTAAAGACCTCATTAGACCCGAATTACAATCTATTTGACCTCATTAACTAAAGAATCATGCAGCAGTTAGAACTCGTATATCAAAAAAATATAAAAGTACACCTAAAACTGCTTTCTTCCAACGTTACAGCCTTTAAAACTTAGATGGTAAGAAATGAGTGTTTGGTTTGAATCAGACTAAAATGAATACGGGATTAGAGCTATATATATTATATGATTTCGTTGAGTAGACAAAGAAACAACAGGATAGGTTTGAAAATAGGTGTCGACTTTTCAGTCATTTTCACATTATCTCTTTCATATTTACGATGAATTTTGAGGTACGAATTTTTCGACTAATGTCAGAGCGAGCTCCGAAGATTAATCGAAAAAATTGACGTAACATTATCGATTGACGTAACATTATCGATTTGCTTGGCAAACTACGCTTTAGTAAAAAGGAAAGCCGCCTAAAAACAATGATATTAATAGTAGGTTGAACTCAACACCTGCGCTTATAAATCAAAGAAATCTTAAACAACATGTCGTTGGTATCTGGTTTATCTAAATTCAAGTCAAGGGAAAACAGGTTTAATTATCGGGATTTTGGTTTCTTTTCTGAAATCATTACGATCATCAGACAGCTGGATCGACTAATGGTAGGGTTACCTTGTCTCCTGTGCCAAGATTTTACTATCTGTGGATATAAATTTTCATAATAGTTGTATTTTCTGTGTGCTTTTTGAAAGAAAGAGGATTTCGTCTTATCGAGAGGACAATGCTGCAAATTCGTAGCAATTCTGTAGCCATTTCAGTGTTGCTGCTCACTGTACCGTGTATGTGCTTTACGTCAGCACACTTCACACTCTTAAGTAAACCGCTCCAAGCAAAAGGTTAGGAAAGATGGGGTCGGAAAAGTAGAATTTAAAGGAAGTAGTACAAAAAACGGAAGAATTAGACAAAAAAGTATGTTTCATGAACCCAACAAACAAAATATATTGCGATTATGCATAATTATCTTTAGAGAAAAAGATGTTAAAAAAGAAACATCAATTAGACATGCCCAAGATTATTTCATGTCCAATCATGGATATTTATTTAAAAGATTACCTCAAACCCATTAGAAAAAATATTGTACTTATTGTAGTTTTTCATAAATTGCACCCAAATTGTTTTGGTATTGAAGCGCTAGCAAAAAATCATGTAAGAAATTGAACTTTTTCTTGTGCTAATGTGAATTTGTTTTGTTTTTTGTTTTTTTTTGGTTAACCGCTGGGGTTAAAGTAGAATATTTTCAAAACGTGCTTTTTTCTCCTTTTTTCTTTCTTTCTTTCCTTCTTTCTTTCTTTCTTTCTTTCTTTCTTTCTTTCTTTCCTTTTCTTTCCTTTCTTTCCTTTCTTTTCTTTCTTTCTTTCTAGTATTTCGCCTTTACTAAAATATAGATATTTTCTTCTTTTCATTTTCTGTTTAGTCTTTTCTGCTTTAGTAATCTAAGATATTTTCCCAAGATATTGCTGTTAAAATACGAATTACTATTGCTGCCCAGGGAGATATTGTGTGGGATGCAATAAGACATTAGTGTAATATTCATACAATACGATTAATTGTATAACTGGTTTTCTTTTTCTGTTGTAAATCATGCGCTGATTGGATTGGTTCCGCTAGTATGAAATATTGCGTTGGCCCAAAGTAAACAATTTTACTAACAGTATAGTTCAAGGCATAGCGAGAAATAGTCATGCAGAGAGCGAGCCGTTCCTTCTCCGTTATTAAAGGGTCGCTTTTAATAGATAGATCTGAGTCACCAAAGCGGTCACGCACCTTGTGTAAATTGGGCTGTTTTGTTTGATCTGTATAAAGCGGTCACCACATTCAGTTAAATCAACCACAGGCAAAGTCCTTTTTTGAACAGCTTGTATAAAGTGGTCATTCACTCATTTTAAATCGGTCATAGTATATTTCGTACGACCTGTATAAATCAGTAAGGGGTCTCAATGTGTGTGGATAAGGACTCGCGTTGTATTTGGAGGAAGATTACGTCTCTTGCATGCATCAATTTGTCCATCCATCCCATCCCATCCCATCAATCCCATCCATCCATCCATCCATATATATATATCCATCTATGGAGTTTAGAGAGTAGGGTGTGATGTTCTTTTACACAGAATACAGAGAGTATGTTTCTTTTACACAGAATACCAAACTGGAACTTACATACTCTATGACCTTGCTCTATGAGAGATCTTTTCTAAAGGTGCATCCCATTATCAAGCTGACAGTGATATATAACAACAAGAACCACGAGAAATGTTTGTTCAAACTCCTCCAAATTGACAGTCTTGGCAGCCGTCACTTAAAATCCATTGTACATTGAATTATCAATAGTTTTTGTATCAAAAAGAAAGATTTCAACCCAAAGGGATAACGTGCTCTCTCCTCATTCACAACCATTCTCTTTCGTTCATTGTCTATCTTAATGTTTACTTTTGCAATTTACTTACATTCTACTTTGCGCGATTTTCATTTTGATTTTATTTCAGCTTTATTAAGTGTATAAAAGGTTCCTTAATCCTTTCTTTACAATATTACTTTTTGGAAATATTGTTTTTAATCATTGTCAATCACAGCAGACACGTGCAGAGTTTTAAAGATTTTAGTGAGAACTTTAGTTTTGGAATTTTTTTCTTCGTCATTATTTCAAAAGACCTATTGGACAACAACAACAGCAAAACACTTTCAGTTGCGCAAAAGTACCAATTTTTACCTCTAATCTAAATTAAAATAGGGGAAAACACCGTGCCTTCCCTCAGCGTTTCAATCAAAAATATACCCTCAAGCCATTAAAGTGTCTACAGAAAGCCATTAAAGTGTAACTCTAAGCACCACCTTGAAGACTGTGGGAGTTTCTCAAGTAACGTCAATTGTCCGTTAGCATCAGTAAAGTGTTTGATCAATCAAGAGCTATATATCGATAGTTAAAACCATTTAAGTGCTCTAACCGTAAACCCATTTAAGTGCTGCTTTAGATTTCAAGAATTACGAGTATTGTCCTAGATTCGTGAGTTCAAACGCGTTTCTTGAGACGTTCGAATATTACAATATCGTAGGTGTCGCTTACTGGCGATTTACACTGTGGAGAAATTCTTGATGTGACTTGGTCATTCTTTCTGGCGTCTCGTCCTGTGTTTTACCGTCTCATTGTTCGTGGGGGATTTAGGGAAGCCTCAAGGTGTGGCAAAAACACTTAGATAGTTGGGATACGGAAGCCACCTGCCTTATACTAAACCAAGACTAGACGGTATCTTAATTTGCCGGCGTGTCTTTAAATGATTGTTGAGTTTGTGGCTCAAGAGATTCAGAGATAAATGCTTCTCTTATCGTTATCGTTTGGTTTGTATTCGCGTTTCCTTATCGTCTAATTTCTTCAAGCCTCTGTAAGGAGACTCTTCGATTATGCATAGAAGAACATGTCGGGTCAGAATCAAACTCAACTCGTAGTCAACTACCCAAATTGTACCGCAAAAGCAGGCTTGGAATCGAACCATGGTCCCAAGCCAAGACCACAAGTGTACGGAAAATTTGAAAGGAAATTCACCGGAGATGAGACGAGCTGTTGGAACGTTAAGAATCCATGGTTGCTACGAACCGCTGCGGTTTTTTCGCTGGCCGTTACGATTGTAATCTTTGCCGCGCTCCATAGTAAACTACGGTCTTCGTTCTACGACCTTTCCATTGAGGTTCGACAATTACGATTCTTAATTTCTACATTTAAGGACCAGTTTGCCATAATAGAACACAGGTAGGAAACGATTTTGCTCTTATTTTTTACTCATTTTCGTCCTGCGTCATAAATGACACTTAGATGCCGCGATTTCGATGTTCTTTCAATTTGTACATTCTAAACATGCTTGTAAACGGAAATCAGAATCATTAACAAAATTATTTACCTAAAAATTATGCAACAAAAACTGAACTTAATTGCCGTTACAAAAATGTTCACGATCTAAGAGGTTTTTTCCCCTTTTTTCCCCTATTCTCTCTCTTTAGAGCATGTATTCTTTCCTGTTAACTTAAAATATATTTTCCTTTTATTTTCTTTTGATGTAAACCTCATCAGAGACGATTATGAACTATTTATGAATTTTTGTTATCATTTCTATCATTTATGAGTTTTACAGGGATTCGACTGAAAATGTTTATAAATTGTGCGTTTAAAATTAAAAACAGCACATAGATTAGAAACTCTTCGTCTTAAACCTGGAATTTGTGTGAGCTATTACGAAAAAACAAAGGTTTTTAATCGTTTTTAGATCAAACTCTTGCATAGAATAGAATCTTAAACGAAAACGTTTTCGCACGAATCTTTAGATTGTGATTAATGATTAAAGAATGATACCGGCTTTCTTTGCATCAATATTGATAGACATTTTTCGTCTTGTATTTTTGTATTTCTTCACGGAATTTCAATGATATGTTTGCATAGTTTTTACCGCTATATCATTGTTCATATGTGTATATCATTGTTCATATGTGTATATCAATGTAGTTTTTCTACCGCTATTATATCATTGTGTCATTTATTGCTATATCAAGTAATGAGTTTCTTCAAATTCTAAATTATTAAACAGTTTCATTCCCAGTCTATTTCTGTTTTTATACCTACTAATAGTTTTTAAAATAGACCACATATTGACTCGGTTTTTTTGAATATCGACTAAAGTTGTTTGAACGAAAGTTATTTTCTTTAACTGACTTTCAAATGGATTCCGTATTGAAGCGTTGCGATTGGATGATTGTTTTTTCTCCCTCTCTGATTGGTTCAGAGTAGAAGCCATTTGAGTGTCACGGACCAACGTTTCTTTTTCGTGCGAGCTGTTTGTAAGCCAAGCCAAAATGAGGCCGGCTTGTTTTAAAAAAAGGGTATTTTTAATTGTCCGTCGGTTTGCAGATTGGAAGTATCGAATGCCGCTGATGCCAAAGACTAAATATAAACCAATACATAACACACATGTTCATTTTCTTTTTTCTTTCCATTTAATCTTTCTTTCTCTCTTTCTTTAAGATTCAGTATTCTGTCTTTTTTCTTTTCTTTTCACTTCGATTCGTACATCTTCGTGCACTTTTAGACAGTATCGACGATGACCTTCTGCTGAGACTCCTCCATTTCCCGCTATGATGCTAGACGTCCCATAGCGAACTTAATAACACCTCCTTTGAAATCCAATCATCTTCACTTCATTTTTTCCTCGCTAAAATGTCACCAGAGTTGTGGTAATTGTCTGGCTTTTGTAGAAACGATTTTTTTGGGCCATTTATATTGTATTCAACATATTAAACTCTGTTTGTGTGGTCGAGTATTTGATAAAACGTTTTAATACACTAATCTGCTGTTTATAATGAAAAGTTCAAAGGCTTTTTTGCCTTTCCTATCAACTCTTACCCAGCGGGAATAAAATAACAGTCTTCCTAAAACGATCTTCTATTAATAGAGGAAGCCATTTCAGTGTTACTGCATAAGTTGTATTGCAATTGTTATCATATAAAGCTTGTGATCCCATACAATATATATATCAATGTTGGTTCTAATCATAATATATATTGACGTTTATGAACCATTTAGTTATCCTAGACTGTGCACTGTCTCTGTGGGAAAATGATAAATCCTTTTTGAAATTGTCACGTCATTTTAAGAAAAAACGTAGTTATAAAACTGAATGACAATACCACACTAAACAACAACAAAACCCACTACCACCAACAGCAGAAGCTAACCACCACTACTACCACCAACAGCAGCAGCAGCTAACCACCACTACTACCACCACTAACAGCAGCAGCAGCTAACCACCACTACTAC
>JAAAQI020096553.1:0-16408 GCA_011800005.2 Stichodactyla mertensii | reverse complement strand
ATATCAAAAACCCTCGGCTACGCCTCGGGTTTTTATATTTGATAAAACACTGCTACTCATTTTATAAATATCACTTAAAATATCCTAAAGAAAAGTGTATAAGACATGAATATAATTAAATAACACAAAGCCTTAGGGCCTCCTATGCTGTAAATCAAAAAACATGCTGTGATATTGTTGTGAGTGCTAAACAAAATATGTTTAAAGCATAAAAAACAGCAGTAGTTATGATAGATGTACATTATAGATCAAAAATTGTATAGGAATTTGTATGAATTCAAAATTCAAATGTTTTGAATTAAGCTAACTAGGTAAATTGTCTTTTTCCTAATATGGTTTTTCCTATCCAACAGATCAACTGTCAGATCTAATCTTTATTCACAATATGAGAGGGAAATTACCATTCTAAAGAAGACACTCCTTCCTTGTTTTAAAAAGGTATTTTAACAAGATAAAAGGTTAGAACCCAAAAAGTAATCATAAAATAGTAAGACTATGATCTGTTCATAGAAATCCCCTTTTTATAATGTTGACAGATGCTTTATTCAGGAAATAGAATACAACATAACCAGGATGATTCAAGATAATTATTGCCATTAAGTGGTCTGTACATTTTTCCTTAATGGATTTGAAAACACAGCTATTACAACAGAATAAATTTTTTGTTGACTTCAACAATCATTTGAACAAAATGACCTGAGATACAATACCATTATTTCATAAGAATGAAAAGAAGGATTATTCAAATATTGAATTTTACTATATTCAAGGAATATAGTTATCTAAAAGCCATTATGTACCCTACCAATCACAGATGAGAAATTGAGAGTAAATGGGAAACACTGTTTGCAAATCAAATGAGAAAAATATGGCCCTATAAACTACTAAAAAGACGTATCTAATTACTCTTGTAAAAATCTGTCAAATGTCGGTTTTCATTGCATAAAATAAGTGTAAGAATAAAGTGTTTTGTGGTCTCATGAAAAGATATATTGATTTTTCTTCACGTTCGCCATGAATCACATAACGATCACAACACTTTGTAATTAATAATTCATCCTTAAAAATAAAAACCGAATTCTGAAATAAGGGCCAAGGTGATTGCAGGGATAGCCTGGATTACGAAACGGCTTCTCCTATGCACGAATTAAGTTGGAAAATATCCCTAAAATCGTAAAACGAAGACAGTATTTTGAAGTAAACAACGCTTGAAATTGCTATACAATTTTTCAGTTGAATCACATTAATGAATATTCGTGCTTTACAACGAATACGACACACTTAGAAAAAGAAAATTCAGCATTTACAAGACGATTTTTAGATGTCTTAAATTAAAACAGACAGTGTAAAATTCCACCTAGTCTGCCCGAATATCGAGTAAACTAAACCAGGGCAGGAAGAGGGAAGCTCAGTTGGTTGTCTGACGGAGGAAACCAATCCAGGTCAACATTTGCAGATCGCAGAATTATCTCCTAGCCTCAGCCTTAACTAGAAGACTTGATAAACTAATCAACTGTGACAAAACAACCCAAGTTTAAAACTTTGAAACTTTCCGCAAAACTATTTTTGCTGAACAGGTTGATAAGTGTTGTAGGAATTTTTTTCTTGGAAGAGACGAAATTATTTACCTTTTTTGGACGATATAAAGCCAGATGTTCAACCTCTTTCTCCGCTTTTCCTGACATTCTGCAAACTTATATCTCTTGGTGTTACTTTAAGGGAGTTTATTTAGTGGTAATAGGAGAAATTATGGCAGGAAAAGGCTAAAACTTTGTGTCGTTAAAGAGCTTCTGTCCACCGCCGCACAAGTGCGACCTTGTTTAGTGTGAAGGCGCCCTTGCTTCCTATGGCATGATGGGTAACATTCTACCCTACCCTACCCTAGACAGGAGAAAAACTGGCATGGGTGGGGCTACTGGACGCCACTCATAGACGCTTGGAATAATTTTAAAAACTCCTTAAAATAAATAGTTATGATCTTAGCGAATTAATAAAGTGACTTTTCTAGTTCAAAGCAAACAATTTGATTGAATTTTTTAAAGCAGGTTATATTTAAAAGATTAATATTTTCGAATTGAACATCGAGGAAGTAATATCAATATAACTTAAAAATTCAAAATGTATCCAAATAATCTTTCTTTCAGTTTCATAACTCGAAACTTAAAGAATCTAAGTTTTAATGGAAGATTTTCCATTACAAGATTGCCTAGATCGCTTGTAAAGATAGCAATATTCTAGAGAATAAATATAAGAAACAAAATTCAATAAATTTAACAAATTTATCCGCGGGTGTGGGATTAATCTTTCATGAACTCGGTATGTGACTGTATATATAACGCGTGGCGTTGTTCGTAATTAAGTTATTCCTTCATAAATCTTGTCTTTCATTCCCAAAAATCTCGCTGCCTTATCCAAGGCTGGATAGTCTATAACAATCTAAGTTCAGGATTGTCGCCTGCTATTTTTAGGATGTCACGCTAGTTTTACTAGGTGTGATGTAGCTCGTTTAGAGTAAATAAAATTGAATAGTCTTGTATAGTAGTAAATGCCGGAAAGCCCTTCACGTTAAAAACTCTTATTTTGTTACTTTGAGACCTGGTTCTCTAGATTCAGAATGTAAATATAAGATTCCTAGACAACACATGCAAACTTTCTTTGTCTTTGTACTGTAGAACAGCTGTTGGTTGAGCTAGAGAAACCTCTTGACTTGTACTAAACATAAACTCAATTCCAGCTTAATCCATTTTATTTCGGCCAATTAAACTAGAATACTAGTTTGCTACACTTAGAAGAAACTGCGGTCCTTATTACAGCATCGTACACTCAATCCTCAATCCTCATTACCTTCTGTATGCCTTGTTGTTTACTATCACTCGTTGAAGTATTCATAATCTTTATATATTTATGAGGCGTTCTACACTTTGGATTTTCAGTCGTTTGGCAGAAGATGAACATGTGAATGCTGCATCGACCAGTGTGAGAAATAAAGCGAAACAAAATGCGCAATACTCGTGCGTGGTTTTCAAGTGAAAGGGAAAGTAAAGTATAGAACTAAAAATACAACAAAAAATTTAACCACTTACGCGTTTAGGCGTCTTGGTCAGAATGTCAACTCCTCCATTCAACATATTTGCGTATTGGAGTCAGTATATAAACAAAGTTAATTCAGAATATCTTCTGGGTTGTTAGTGATGCCAGGAAAATTGGACAGCAACTGAAATAGGACGGCTGTTTCTGGCGGAGTTGTTCTAAACGAGGGACGAAGCTAAGAATACTCGTGCATACCTCCAGTGGATTTTGGTCACCGAGACGTGACGTCAATACATGGGTGTGTGAGTGACTAAGATAACACTGAATCTTAATGACACTTAATAGAAATATATTTATCGCCATATCTAACCTCTAGTGTGTCTAATACATGAGATGACCAATATATTCCAAGTGAATATTTGTTGAGCAGGAAGGTTTCTGTTCTTTTCGTGTTTCACTTTTCATTCAGCTGAAAGGGGTCTGCTTTTCCTCTAATCCAATAAATCGACTTTAATCTTGACAACAATCACATCACTTCCTTCTTAGATGACTAATCAGCTAAGTCGATCTCGATTGGCTAGAAAACAAAGAGATACTTCAAATAATACTGTGGTCAATATACGCTATCCGTAACGCAAGGAAAGAGTGGGGGCTGTACCACGTGGACGATAATAACACGACATGGTTCTACGGTGAAATCATCGACAATGATGGGAAGATGGATATTTTAGGATGTCACAGCTATCAACAGTTTTGGTGTCATCGCGTGCTTAGCTGTCAAAGCGGTGTATATTCGCGCACAAAGCGGGTTGTTTGCTTGCCTGCACTCTAACGTTTTTCCTTTCATTGTCCCTCTCGATCTCCTTGGACTACAGAAAGAAAAGAGAAAAAACGGGAATCGCTTGCTAAACTGCGTTATTTTAATAAAATCCTGGGCCCGGTTGTTCAAAGCCCGATTAGTGCTAATCCTGGGTTAATTCTATAGGTTTCATTAAGAGTTAACCCAGGATTACCACTAATCGGGCTTTGAACAACCAGGCCCTGTAGCAGTTCAAGTAGGACCATGGTATATTATTGTCGCTGGGGCGAGGTGAGCAGGGGAGGGGGGGTTGAGGGAAAGTTTCAAGTAAATAACTGAAACAGCGGTTCTCTAGTTTGAAATGTTTGATAATTATAGCAGATGAATACAAACAAGACAACAGCTTATTGATTACCCATGTAAGGTTGATAGCTTTTATTCAGTAATTGTGCTATTTTTAATACAAGACAACATAGATTGGTTATTTTTTCCCAGACTCAATTTTTTTATCGTGCATTACTGAACAAAACATTTTTTTCAGCAGGAAAAGCCAGGTAAAGATTCTACAAAGCTGAAAAAATTGTACCATAAAGTATATCAACAACATTTATAATGCCACTATAAGTTAATCACAAGAAGTGCATATCAGTTCAGGCAGCCGAAATATTCTTTTCTACAGTTAATTACAATGTTCTTAGTACTTTAGCATCCCACTTATTGATACTGATAGAGTGAGTTGAGGAAAAAATCAAAGTATTTGTGGCTGAGGGAGTTATATTGTTACAATGACACATTTTGATATGATCATGGTAGTGATGATGATGCATGATAATGATGATCATATATGATGATGATTCATGTTGATGGTACTTGATGATGATACATGTTGATAATGATACACGATGATGATATTTGATGATAATGATACATGACAATGATGATACATGATGATACATGTTGATGATGATATTTGATGATAATGATACATGTTGATACATGATGATAATGATACATGTTGATGATATTTTATGATGATACATCATGATGATGATGATGATGATGATGATGATAACAAGGAAGATAAAATGATTATGATAACGAGAACAGGATAAAAACATCAGCATACAAGAACTCAACAAGAAGTGATATGTGGCAAACAGGGGCTGCTAAAGCAAATCATTGATTTTAAAGGATCTATCCCTATCTAAGAGTCTAAACACTCCAACACATGAATCTGAAGAGTGTCAATATCAGGGAACTCATGACCACACTTTGGGCAAGATGGCTGAGAGTTGCCCAAACCAGGTTGAGGAGGGCCATTGCCATGGAGAGCCTCTGGGCATTCTCTCACATGAGCTTGTAGGTCACTAAAACGAGCAAAATTTTGGCGACATCCATGACAAGGGTATGGCTCTTCTGGCTGTTCTGCATATGGTCTTTGGCCAGCACCCTCATAACCTCCTTCCCTTGGATCAGGATCACCACCTCGCCTGAAGAAGCCATTTCGAAAGGACTGCGGATTGATTGAACCCACTACAGAATGGGAAGGCACATGACTGCCATGACGACGCTGCATCTCAGCCATTTGGTTATGGGCTATGTTGTCAAGGTCACGTTGAAGGTCCTCATTGACAAGTCTCAGTCTTTCATTTTCTTCCTGCAGCTGAAGAAGTTCAGCTTGTTGTCTTTCACGAGCTTCACGTTCAGCCATAAAGTCATTGCGGTACACCTCCAACTAAGGAAAAGCACAAACCACACAACAAGTTAAATAAAATACTTAGACAAAACAGTACAAAAGAACTGGGTGGGGCAATGTTAAAGTTGTGATCATATTTCAAGAAGAAAGTCATTTGTTTACCAAACATTTACACTGCAACTCACCATCCCCTCCCCCTGTAGTTTCCACTAGAAGGGCAAGTGAGAGTAAAGTATACAGTACATAGACCTGTTCATCTTAGAGTTTACACCATGGTGTACAGCAAATTACTACTAACCTGCTGTTTGAGAACAGGAACATTGTCCTTGTAGGTTTGTAATTCCTGAAGTTCATCCATCATCTTTTTGAGTTGATGGTCCCTCTTGTGAACAGTTTCTTCAAGGTGTGATACCTCTGCAGCAGTGAAATCTAACTGCCTCTTGTAATTTTCTAACTCTGCTGTAGCACCATGATGTTTATTCTTTAATGAAAAATCAGAAAAATTATCATGCCTTCAAAGAACAACTTGGAATAATGTCTTAAAGTTCTGGAGGTATCAGGGGAAAAATCCTCAAAGTAAAGGAAATAATTCAACTACTTGTGTTTCACAAAATATCAAGGGAAAGTGGTTTTACTGTTGTGGCATATCATCCCAGGTATGTTAAGTCATTCCCACTCTAACAGCTTTATTTGTGCATTATTTCTCCTAAAATATCAAAAGAAACTTTGTCTAAAGTATCAGCTCTTCTTACCCTATTATCTTCCACAGTTCCATTATACATGTTGAGTAAGTCATTATACTCTTTCATGAGTGTCTCATGTTGAGTAACCAGTCTGTCATGTTCCATCCTAATAATATTTCATACCAACAAAACATTAATTACAATCAGTGCTGCTTGCACTAGAGTTGCATAAATGAGTATTTTAATGGCAATATAATTCCATGTACTAAAAATAAAAATGTGTTTCTTGCACCACAACAGGGTTCGCACTGCTCATGGATTTCCTGGAAAACTCCTTGAATTTCAAAAATTTCTTACAGGGCACTGGAAAACTCCTGGAAAAATTTAATTTTAACACCAACTCCTAGAAAAACCCTTGAATTTTGTATTAGTATTACATTAAATATTAGAAAAATGAAGATTGATGAGTTGTCTGACATGAAATTTTCAAGTTAAGGGTACTGGAATTTTTATATTTATACCCTGGAAATCTCCTGGAAAACACTGGGAATTTTATAATCTTCTAGTAGTGCAAACTGTGCTATGAATTCTTTCCTCACTTTCCTCTTATAATAAGAGAAGAATTTTTAGCTGTTACTCACTTAGTGAACTGACATTGCTCAAGGTATTTTTTGGCTTCCTCTTTTGATGATCCCAGCTGAGCCTTCAGCATGTCAACAATACTTGATGTTTCTCTTTGTGTTTTGTTTGCTTCCCTGTCCATCTCTTTCATTCGTTCCTCATAGAGGGCATCCCTGTTGAAAAACAAAGAAATAAAGGTTGCATGATAAATGTGGATGTCAATGCCAATACCCAATATTGCTGGCTTTGTAATCCATGTCTCTATGGTTAATGATTACCTCTAACTACAAAAGTTGGTAAATGAATTATAAATACCTTCTTGCATTTAATTCTGTCAGTTTGTTTAGCTTGATTGACATTGAATTATTTTCCTTCATCAGATGACAGACTTGTTCCTGCAAGCTCTCTTCTGTTGACCCTCTTTCTTGTAATACAGACTGCAAATCTTCCAGTTTTTGCTGGAGAATCTTTTCTCTAGCCTCTCCTGCCTCAATCTCTGACTGCAATCTTTCAAGTTCTTCCTGAAATTCTGACTGCAAGTTTTCCATTTGTCCCTGATGATTCTCTTCCCTGTTCCTTCCCTCCTCAAGCTCTGAATGCAACTGTCTTAGTTTTTCACTGTATGTTTCAGAACGAGTTTCCAATTCTTTTTCCATTAACGCTCTGGTTTCTAACAATTTCTCTTCTGCTGCTTCCTTATCCTGAAGACAAGTATTAATGACTATTAATAAATTGATTTTACTATAAGAAGTGTTATTTTTGTTGATGTGGGAATTTGGTAGGAGTTAAATTTAGATATTTTATTGAATTTTCAAAATAACTGAATATATTACCATAAAACACACCTTCTGCAGATTCTTCAGTTTGTCACGCAATGCATTTCTCTCTTTTTCTAGACTCTTCAGTTGCTCTTGCAATTTGCCATTCTTTTCTTCCATTTCGAACACTTGTCTTTCATACTTCAAGTATTGATTTTTCACAGATTCAAACTTAATTTTGCTGACAGTATCATCTTCATCTTCTTGTTCATTGCCTTTCTGAATGATAAAAATTGATCTCTTTGTAAATATTACCTAGTCATAAACATATATATACTGTAAATGTGGTGCAACTTCTAGTATTATATTTTACCTTTGCATTTAATTCCATTTCTACTTGTTCTCTTTGTTTTTCTCTGAACTCTTCATCCATTTTTTTAATTTTCATCTCATAGTCCTTGGCTGACTTTTCCTTTTCTTCTTCTAACTTTGCACACTTCTCATTTGCCTTGTTCAACTCCTCATTCAGGGTATTGACTTGAGCTTTGAGATTGCCTGTCACTTCTTCCAATTTTTTCATTTCATTTTTGCATTCAGCATCTTTCTCAAATCTTTCATTCAACATCCTCTGTAACTCCTCCTTCTCCTCACTGATACACTCACAGCTTGTTTGCAATTTTTTCTGTTCTTCCAACAACTGTAACAGTTGCTCTTCCGTGTGGTTTTTCTCCATTTTCATCTTATCCAAGTCAACATTTAAGATCTCTTTCTCAGTCTCCAGCTTAGCATACCGATCTTCCAGGCTCCTGTTATTTTCACCAGAAGATTCTTTCTTGATGAAGCCCTGTTCTATTCCTGAAGACAATGTTCCGGTCTGAAACTCATAAGAAGCAATGGATCCAAGAAGTTGTTGCCAGGACTCTATGGCTGTTTCTGTAAACTAGATTAAGAAAACTTTATTTAAATACATGTATAATTTGTTAAGAAAATGTCACAGAATGACAATTTTGTCATACCCCCATAACCCCAGACAGTTTCTGAACCTACTACCACTTGGAAATTCCAAAACCATTAAAAGTGAAAGTAAAGGAATTTTCTGGAGTTACAATCGGCGAAGAAATATCTTGCAACTTCCTTAACACAGGCAACCCAAAATATTTAAGCTTATCTCTAAACTTTCATCACCCTCCCCTTATTCAATGTTGCCCAGCCAAAACCTGATGAGCTACTAATGCATTGCTAGAACAACACTGCTAAAGGGGAGGGGGGTTAATCAGTGGGGAACCAATATTATATTTAAATTGCAGCAAAACATTCATGAAGTTGTAAATTAGCATTAGGGGTCTCAAGGTTTTATTTGCCGATTGTACATATAAACATAATACATGTAATAATTTCTAAGAGAATGATAGAAAAATTACAGTTATATATTTATCATTTACCTGCCTGTCCTTAATCTCTTGGTCAATGTGTGCTATCTGTTCCTGGAGGGTACTTATCTGCTGTTTCAGAAAGGTGTTCTCCCGTTCCAATCCAACTTCTCGTTCTTTCTTAGAGATTTCCCCATGTTGAAGTTGCAGTAACTTCAATTGTTCTTTCAAGGATTTGTTCTCCCTTCTGAGCTTTGTCACTACTTCCTTTGCCTTCTGGTGCTCTTTCTTGACAGCTTCATTGTTTCTTTTGTAACTTTCTTGAACCTCAGCAAATTCATTTATGTGTTTCTAAGAAAGAAAGGATTTTGTCAACTGTGTATAGAATTCTAGTCTATGATTCCCAAATAGGAAGTGAAAAACTTGGATTAAAGGTACACCTGATGAAATACCTTTCAAATTAAATCTTTTCAACAAACAAAATTGACAACCAATTCTCCTACAAGATGATATTGATCAAATTGAAAATGAAGCAAAGATTGAAAACACTTTCCTGTGTTGAGGTCACCATTTTTTTAGACTTCATTTCCGCTTTGACTTGATCAACATCCTCCACAGAATTACATTCTACATAAGTACTGCAATGCTAGCTATAGAGCAACAATTCTGTATAAAACATATATGGCTATCTTAGTTTAAGATTACCTTTAGAATTAATAGAATTGGTCATTATCAAAGTCCATTTATTTTAAACACCCAACGAAAATAATAAAGGACATTTAGTAATCCAGCTCACCTGAAGAGTTTGGTTGTTGTGTTTAAGAGTTTCTCTCAATTCTTCGTTTTCTTTGGAAAGAGCGAACAATTTTCCTATCAGCCCATTATCTCTTGTGTCATCTGAGACAGACCTTGAAGGAAGGCTTCCTGGTGGATCGTTGATCTCCTTCTGACCAAAGCTTTCATTCAATACTTCCACATCAGAACTCTGCAGACTGCTGCTGTTAGGAACCATAACAAAGGTGTCTGAAGGATCTGACATACTGCTGCTTGGACTTGTATGAGCTGTCTCCAGTACTAAAGACATTTTTGGGATCTATATTTCAAGCAAAGAGAGCTTGTTCCTTCTTTAAATCATCTTTTACACCGCTACAGCCAAAATACAAAATGGTGGACACACTTTCAGCTGTTTTTTGATCAATTCAATGGAATCTAAACTGTTCGATCACACAAATGGATCTGAAAATGGTAGATTCGTAAGGAAATAACGAGTTGGTTGTCGAGCTCTGTAATATCTGAAAAATCAGGATTGAGAGAAAGCGAAAGTGAAGTTATTGTTCTGTTCAATGCAGGGGTTTTATTGAGGTGAGTTGACGGGGAATCCCCGTGACGTCACTCGTGACAGTGTTTCCTAATATAAACCACAAATACCCGGATGTTTGTTTGGGATTCCTGTGTTTTATTAGGTCGTGAGGGACTAGTAAGTTACATCAAATTAAAAAACATGGCGTACAAGATGGCGTCTTGTGTGAAAAGATTGGTGCTTCATTCAACAAGGGATTTTTCTACTTTATCGAAAACACAGGTATAAAAACTAACCCAGAAAATATATTAAACATTTATGGAGCTTACGAATTTCAAGTTATTCTTTGAAGTACGGCGCCCAGTTTCTGTTTTAAATCTTGTTTTCAGACGTGAATCTGACAAACAAACTTGATAATAATTAATTTTTAAGCTTAACTTTATATTATGATTTCGATAATTTCCGTATTCGTTATTTTAAGATTATAGCATATTTGCTTATAACAACGTTTTTTTAATTTTAGGCTGGTTGTGTATCATTATTGCACAGCTTGAGAATTCAATCATTTAGTTCTGTGTCGCAAGACATTAAGGATAAGATAGCAGATGGCCCGGGTCTGGAAGACTTTCTTTCTGCTAATCCACCAGAAAACCCTTACAAAAGGAAGAAAGGACAGAGGTTTGTTCACTGAAATATATATCACTGTAAAAAGTAAGCTGATAATGGGATACACCTCTCAACTTTGGGCATAATTGTTTTCCCATTTCAAACCACCTGTCATTCCCTTGAGTACTATTTCTTTGTTTCATATTCTCTAGAGGGTCTGAAATGGGAAAACAGTCAGTTGATTTATTATCCTACTATGAGACTAATAAATTAGGCTAATAAAACTCTGTTCATTCTTTATTTCATCCATTTGTTTATTCATTAAATCACTTACATTGAACACAAGTAAGAGATTTACATACTGTCAGTACAGCAATGGCAGAAGGAAGCTTCAACAAGGGGCTGACTAGGTCAATGTCTGTATAGCTAACTTTAGGAGGCTGTACCCTAAGCCTCCTGTCTCTGCTGTCCCTGTAGCAAGCAGACCACAAGATGTATTTTAGACCATCTTAGGGTTATATGGCATTGTGTTTTGTATTCCAGGTTAAGACTTCCTTCTTGGTTGAAAACTGAAATTCCTGTTGGGAAAAATTATTCAAAGCTTAAAAAGACCTTGAGAGAACTGAACCTAAGTACAGTAAGTCCATGTTGAATACATTACAGTATTTGTAAACCAATAATAGAGTTTTCATGACTATGATGATAATGCTGAGGGCAAAGCATTAATAAAATAATACAGTAATATATGCTACTCAATGGTTGTTAGATAATCTTCATTTGCACTTGTTTTTAGGTCTGTGAAGAAGCCAAGTGTCCTAATATCGGAGAGTGCTGGGGTGGTGGTAAAGAAGGAACAGCTACTGCTACAATCATGGTAACTGACATGAAATTTGATTATCATGCTAATTAAAGGTGCTACATAAGTATAGGGAGAAGTACTGTAGGGTTATGATGTGTACTGCAGGGGACAGGAGGGAGTGTGGGTTAAGGAAAACTGGACCTAAGGAAGTAGTGAAGACTTGAATGTGAATGCTATATACCTGTGAAACAATCATTAGCTATTATTACTATACATAGCATGTACTCTATAAATAAGTGACCTATGGAAGGAAAGGGTTATGATATTTACTTACTATAGATATTGTGCCAAATCATTGATTAGTGATTTAAAGGAGTGAAGCTTGTTTTTTCTCACAAGCAGATGTATTCTGTGATTTCAGTTTACTTACAGCATATTCTTACTGAGCCTTGCAGTTATTGCAATTGTTTGTTTGGTAAGATAATATTTCATTTTCCTGCGGTTTAGGTCATGGGAGATCAGTGTACTAGAGGTTGTAGGTTCTGTTCTGTAAAAACAAACAAGAAACCCCCAGCACTTGACCCCATGGAACCAATCAATACTGCTGAAGCCATTAGCCGGTGGGGCTTAGACTATATTGTTATTACCTCTGTAGACAGAGATGGTAAGTAGTATAGACCTAGTTTGCTTGGGCGTAATGTTTTCCCAATTCAGACCTCTTGGGAATACAATTCTTTGTTTGAGGTTTATCCATATTAATGTATCTTCTCAAGCATTACCATTAAACAAAGGAAAAAGTCCCAAAGGAATGACACGTGACCTGTAATGGGAAAACAAATACACCCAAGCGAATTAGGTCTATTATTTGGTAAAAGTGTATAATAGTGCCCCCATTTGTTGGCCATTCAGTGGTAGTTTGTTGGCCATCTGTTGGTAACTGTCAGCCCTTTAATGGTTGTTTGTCAGCCATTTAATGTTGGTCATGCATTGGTGGGGTGTCGGGTGACTGTAGGTCTGTTGATAGTATCTAAAAAAGCTTTATCATTTATCCTAGACACTGTACTGCTATACTAGTGCACTCAGCACTATTGATTGATTCTCTTACAGATATTCCAGATGGAGGGGCTTCTCACTTTGCAGAAACTGTGAAAGAAATCAAGAAAAGGTACTCAATCTTGCAATTTTCCACTGAACCAGTAGTTTACATGGGCTCTTAGGTATTCATGCTAGGTTTACACAGACAACTGTAAGTCTTTAATCTAGAAACAGGCCAGTATCAATACAATTAATGCCTTTTTGTGCTACACATTTAAAAGAATTTTCTTTATTTCACTCCAGAAATCCTTCCATCATGGTAGAGTGTTTGACACCAGATTTCCGTGGTAACCATGAATGTGTAGAAAAAATTGTACACTCTGGGCTAGATGTATATGCACACAATGTTGAGACAGTAGAAAGGTTACAACTGTAAGTTCATCTTTTAGTATAATATACTATGTATATACAAGGTATTGTGCCATGATTAAAGGTTAACTTTGACTGAGTGACTGGGGATAGCAGATTGTGAATAAACTGTTTTACGGGAAGATTAGAAGCTGAATGTAACTTGTATTTTGAGAGGAAACACTGTTCTAGCCCCTGACAGATAAATCAACCAGGAGATTCCCATGGATATGGATTTGATCTTCATTTTTTTATATTTAACTCTCTAGATTGGCCAGAGATCCCAGAGCCAACTATGAGCAGAGTCTAGGTGTGTTACATCATGTTAAAAGTGTAAAGCCTAACATGGTAACCAAAACGTCTCTCATGCTTGGTATGGGTGAGACGGATGATGAAATACACCAGACTTTACGAGGTCAGTACTCCTTGATCAACCATAAAGCACATTATGTTATGCAAGAGCACACATCAATCATAGCAGGGTTATAGAACAGCAAGTCCATTGATGTCTGCGACATTGTTTCTTTTGTGCTTTAGAATGATACAATATTGTCAGTTATCCAGGGTTTTCCAAGACTATTTGTAAGTTTTTTCCCCCATAGATATACGTAATGCTGGTGTGGATTGTGTAACACTTGGACAATACATGCGTCCAACCAGGAACCATCTTAAGGTAAAAACTATGCCATAGTTAGCAACTGGGGGAGGGGATGGTAGGTTGAATTATAGACAGATGATCTCAAATATTGAGAATATTTTATCCATTAAAATTCATTTTACACTTGTACAGGTAACAGAGTACATCACACCAGAGAAGTTCAAGTACTGGGAGACAGTGGGTAATGAACTGGGTTTTGCTTACACTGCCAGCGGACCACTTGTGCGATCATCATATAAAGCAGGTTAGTTGGTCATTATAAAACTCTTCTAGGGAAAGTCTGTTTAGTGTCAATCCAGGTTTGATTATCACAACAACTGAAGAGCTAGATCGACTCAGTCCTGTATGTTTTATTTGTTACAGGAGAATTTTTCATCAAAAATTTGTTAAAAAAGAAGCAAGCAAACAAATCCAGTACGCCAGAGGCAAGCAGTTAGTGTGAAATATGTCTTCATGTGGACTTGGTTGGACCCAGGAATACCATGGGTGTGGTTTACTGTGCAATGAAAGACTCAGTTGACAGACTGACACTCACATAAAGAGACAATTATTAATTGTATCATAGCACTTACCCTGTATGTAGAAAGAAATACTTGCATAACAATCATGTTAATTCAATTTTATAACAAATTACATGTATATACTATAGCTAGCAGTGTAATATACTGGTATTTTGGAGTGTATGGAAAAACATTTAGCAGGTTTAATGCAATGGATATGAATCAACAATGGGACATGGGTCATACTAATGTTCCAATGCACTATTGCTTGAGTTATTGTACAGTGATTGTTGTGTATTGTTGTCTAGGTATGACCCTTCTATCTCCCACTGCTATGATTACCTTTTAAAAATGTTTGTAAACAGATTTTAGCTTGTTCAAAGTAACCATGTTTAGTCAGTACTATTACTGATTGAATTCAGTGCCTCTGAGGCATGTTATTAATGAATCTAGCCCTCCTGGTGATATAAGGTCGAAGTGTGCAAGTCCTCATGCTGTTTTTGACTTGAAGCCATCGATAGTAAATATATCTTGTAGTCAGGACTGCCTTGTATATCCATTCAGGCGCACGAAAGGTTTTGCTGACGAATAGTTAAGAATTGATTTTTCAAATAATTTTTGTGTACATGCCGTTGGTGTAGTTGAAAAAAGTATATATAGGTAAAGATGCTACGATTAATACAAGATTATCTTCATTGCCTTTGAATCTTTTAAACTGTTTTCTTATGGGCAGAGTTCGTTCAAAGAAACAGCACATCGTAGAAGAATTTTTGGAGTGTTTATCATTTCGACATACTGATAATCCTTTGTCTTTTCGCTCGGGTTATTAATACCAGTCCATACACTGATAGGGATAATTAACCAGTAAAAGAAGCGCAAATCTTAGCTAATGTGTTTTTAATACGCGTTTCTTATCAGGCTTTCTGCCATGGAACCACTTGTTCTAGCCATAATAACCGTTAATATACATTGTGTGCACTCGGTTTGAACATTAAGATGCAATCATCTCTCTCGGTGCTTCTGTACAACTGAGCACAGAATAATATGGTGATCATAACTAGTAATAGTAATCAACGATGGTTATGGAACGCCGCGCTAGTGGAAATAGCTGTTCCTTCAGAAAGTGTTGGGTTGACTTGAATGATTTGGTACTCCAAACAGACAGCCACCAGAAAATCGACCATTTTTTGGTGTTTCTCTGGAACACTTTGTAAGATGGAAGTAATATTTGGGTGTGGTTCTTTGCCTTGATATTGTTTTCGATAACCAGAACAAACAAACAAAAAGAAAAAGAAAGAAAGAAAAATAGTATCCAAAAGTGTTTCTTCAAACTAAGCTTTTTCTCTTCCTTAAACATCAGTCCATCCTTTTTTTTCATTTTCTTCCTTTTTTCAGCTTAAATCCTCAGACTACGTACGCTTTTGGTCTCCGGCATCTTCCCATTTTTCTTTGCACTCGCGTTTTTTCATCCCTTTTTTTTTGTCAGAGTCATAATAGTCCTGTTGATGATTGCATACACGGCTCCAGTTTCGAATCCTCTGCTATGAAAATCAATACTCCTAGCAGGAGATGTGCAAGATAATGTCCCCATGGAATGCCTTTCTTCAAACTCGACTATTAATCGTGTTCTCAATAGCAGTGGTTTGTACTCGGGGATTTATAACTGACGCCCTGTGTTCTCAATAGCACTGATTTGTACTGGGGATCCATAGCTGATGTTTTGTTTTCTAACAAGGAGAGCATATTGAATACTTTTCCTATATACGTTTTGTTGAATTCTGCCTAGCCCCCTGTAGGTTTCATTAAGGTTTTTGACAATCAGTCATGACTGAAGGTTCTGCCAAGAGAGCCCCGGGGTCGAATTGTGTAGTATTTCGTACCAAATTCTTAGGCTACCAGATATCTCAGTTTCGTATGGCTCTTATTTATGTACGCAATTTGTTAGTCTTGGAGGAGAATTCTTAACATGGGTCTGCAAGATAAGTCTAGTAACCACTTGACGTGTGCTTTTACTTCCCTGGCTGTGGTATGCTGTGCTTGTGTCCTCCTTAGTTGTGTAGGATTCGTGCGAGTGGAATTCAAGCTGGGACAGCAGGAAAAGAAAATTGTCGCTCTTGAGAACGAACTTCAGATGTGGAGAAAACT
>JAAAQI020096442.1:4408-16409 GCA_011800005.2 Stichodactyla mertensii | reverse complement strand
GTGGAATACTCTTCCACGAAACATAAGAGATGAATCATCGATCAATAAATTTAAGAAATTACTTAAGACATATCTTTTTAAAATTGCCTACCAATAATATAGATTTATTAATATAATAAAGAATGTTGTTTATTATAATTTACTTTTATCTATTATAGTATATATATATATTCATTAGTTAGGATAGCTTTCATTATTTTGAAGTTATTTTAGCATATATCTTAGGCTATTGTATTTTAAATTTAATTTTTATATCTATAGTAATTTCAATTTATATTCATGTTCATTTAAGTATTTCTTTATGATTATGTAAAGCGCATTAGATCATATCTAAATGAATTTTTGCACTCTATAAATAATAAAGTTATTATTATTATTATTATTATTATTATTATTATTATTATTATTATTATTATTATTATTATTATTCCTGTTGCACTACCAAGAAGACACAGACTACTGACATCCCACTGATAGTAGCTTTAAGTGCCTCAGTCTACAATCTTGGACAAAATTTGAGACTATGCTCAAACCTCCTCCCCTCCTGTTTTCCCCTCATGTTAATTTTGGTTGAACACAAAATGAAACAGCTGGAAACAACACTGACACATGGGTTAAAATAAGGTTATTTTGAGTACCAAAAATAGAAAATGTCCTAACAGTGTTGTCTGAATTGAGGACTATTTTTAGAATGGTTGTGAAAGTAGGATTTATGTGATAGTGTGAAACTATTCCTCCTACCCTTTGCTTCCCTTACACAAATGCCAAAAATTTCATTGAGCAAACCATACTTACTTAAAACTAAAAACTTGTGTTTGGATTTCATGGTAATAAGAGCACGTCTTAGCAGGTCTTTACTGATGATATAGTTCTTGATATGATATGTATGGTGTTCAGTGCAGAAGGTTAAAAGTTCAAGGATGTGACTTAACGTAACTGAAGAGACATAGTCATCTAAAACAACAAAACACAGAGGAAATGGATTAGTTTTTAAATTAATAACATGAAAGCAAAATTGTCATCAATAGTGTCATTGAAAAATTGATGAATCTGATTGAAATTTTGATTGACTTTGATTGATTAGGATTTTACAAAAATTAAGAAAATTCCAAGAATTTGACTCCAAGAAAACAGATTTAATTTCTAAGAAATTGAATGTGCTGATATTTCTTGGAAATATTTTTAAATACGATTCCTTTTCTCAAATAGTTTTAACTATTTGAGAAAAGGAATCCTGCTGATATTTGGCCCAGTGCCCATTATTCACACATAACTAAGCATATTTTTCTTTGGTGGATTGATTTCTGGAGGCTACCAGTAATTCCAATGAGATATTAATTTACCTTTATGATATTTGAAGTCTGATGTAGCAGCAAACAAAGGAGCTGTCAGTACATGCATTGAGTGTTTATAAAAGAAACTAAGAAACTCAGTCTTCTCCATTTTCTGTGCACAGTAAATAACATTGTTGATTAAATAGAGAATAATACATGGGCACGCAGAGATATGGAATTTATCTTCGAGTGTTCAATTTGCTATCTCACAAGTGAGATATCAATTTGAACACGAGAAGATAAATTCCATATCTCCAAGCATCCATGAATTATTCTGTTTAGTGTTTTCAAGGATTTCTACCACTGAGTACTAAAATTTCGATTGGTTGATATTTTCACATGTGAAAAATATCATATTTTTACGTGTGCTGAGATACAACATTTCTCAGTGGTAGAAATCCTTGTAAAACACTGTAGTTTATATAATAATTATCAATATGGCATAACCATGGGTGCTTAGGGCACATGTAGAGACAATTAAGAAGCACATTCAGCATATTAGGCTCATTATATTAGGGGGTTCAGTTAGTGTCAAAGATCAAAGAGCTTGGATGCACTTGGTTGTTCCAGCACTCAAGAGCATAGTTTCACTAGGCAGTCCCTTGTATGCCCCTTTGTATCTTTTGTACTTAACAACCTTTCCTCCTGCATCTAAAGCTTTATATGCAAGCTAAATGTCCCAATAACTACAGTATATTCATCTTACATTTGGTCCTAGCGCCATATTTTCTGGATCCAATAATGTTCTTATCAGCTGGGCAAGCTGGTAAGCATTCCCTAAAACAATAAAGAAAAAGAGTTAATTATAATTCAAAAATAGTCTGTTAAAATAAAGGAAGGGTGTAACTTTTTACCTGTATCTCCATCACAAATCATGTAATCTATGATCTGGTTTATCAACATATCCTAGGAAAAAAGGAAAACAAAATAAATGAACAATACGTAAATTATGGTAGTGCTGCTATTACAATTGATTAAATAAATAAACCAGGTGTTAACAGAAAGTGTAGTTTTAAAAACATTTCCATACTTCCTCAGCTGCCCTCCTCAAGCCCTCAAAACTCCTTGGGGATAGACCTTTTTAGCTTGGTTGTAATGTTTTCCCATATCAGCCCCATGTCAATCCCTTGAGAATAAGATCTTGTGTTTAAGTCTCATCCATATTAATCTGTCTTCTCAAGCAATACCAAGAAACAAAGAAACAATACCCAAGGGAATGACACATGGTTTGAAATGGGAATTATTCCCATGAGGGAACTGTATACTAAGCAACTCAAAAATGACACTGAAAACACTCGTACCTCTTCTGGTGACTTTCCTTCCTGTACAATGAACTCACGAACAAGATAAGGAGCAATATCGACAAGCTGGCTGATTATGTCTACTGCTGTCAGCTTGGTACTTTCATCATCATTGTTCTAATGACAAACCAAAAGATGAATAATTGTACTGTCATATCATGCCACAATATTCAAAACAAGCTGAACAATGGCAGATATGGTTGTTGGTAGTCCAATCCAATAACTGATATTACAGATATATGCAAATGAGCCATCATGCATTGTATTGACCCAATAGCCTCACTTGAATGACCTTTAAAACAAAAGATTATCTCATTGCAGGCTCAGCTGTAATAACAGCTCTTGTACTGACTCCATAGCCTCATTTGTATGATTTTTGAAACAAAAGAATTATGGGCTCAACTTAAATAACAGCTGTTTTCAAACTTGCTGCAACATTATTTCTTTGTGGGACACTGTTGCCCTGTTGTTACAATACATTCTACAATTCTCTTTCAGTTGGCAATGTAATATATAATTGCATTACCAACATTATTATAGGTCCAACTCAGTAATAGCAATTCCTCAATATGACGAGCCACTGAGAGACAAACAAGAATGAGACTTACCAGCAATGTTTCCAACACTGGAAGAAGGCCATGATGAGAAAGACACTGCAGAAATAAATAACAAAAAATATAATGAACAACTAAAATTTTCCAAATATTCTTCTTTGTAGTTAGCCCCATCTCTATGGCCAAGTTCATAATTGGCATAAATATTCAGAAAGACCTAAAGGTAGTTTGGATACACACCTTGAAAAACTCATCTTTCTGTTGTAGCTGTAGTTGTGATAAAAAGCTCACAAGCTCCTTTAAAAATGACACCTGAGTAAACAAATTCAACAACAAGATTCAACAACTTAGATATTGATTTTTAATCAGACATTGAAGAAATAACTTGTTTCTATGGCATGTCCCAATCAGGGAGAGCTTGCATGAAGAAAAAATACAGAAAGGGGCACTAATGCTGTATTTCAAATTAAAAAGTTATCATAATATACAAAATGTCTAATGAACCCAAGCAGTCTGATAGAGGTTATTCACCAAGCATGAGGTCTTGATAATGAAATATTAGTTTGCATAGGTATGGGAATTAGCAGCAGGTGATAACAGCAGTCCTGAGTGCAGGATTCCAACTCTTCAAGGGGGGCAACAGAACTGTTCCATTTTCATCTGGACAGGCTTGACATATAATAAATGAAATTAAAATTAACACATGTTCCAGGTGGTATTTACTAACCAAATCTTTTCTTCGTTCTTCTGTTGTTTCTTCTTCTGTTAACTGTGTAAAAAGCTCTGTCAAAAACTTTTCATCCTCCTACGAATAGAGGACACAGTAACTTTTGCAATACTAAACAGATTAAATAAACTTCAAATTCAAACAAAGGCTTTGCATAACCATGAGACAACAACCATTTTTGACAACAAAATAATGGAATGTCCTTTTCCTGTAAAATGATCATGTTGTTCTTGGCATCCAACATGGATGATATCATTTGGTTTTGTAAACCCTCTATACAACAGCATGCTACATTGCACTTGAAAGCTATTATATGATAATATAGAATGTTATACTATGGTTGATATCAAATTAATGCTCTGTTTATTGTTACTATGGCAACAAAGTAGAGTAGGAGAGAGAGAGAGACTGAAACTGTTGTTAACTATTAAAGTGATTCCCTTAATAAACTAATTAATACTAAATTGAATCAGTCTACCATAGAACAAAAGGTGAAAACTGATTATTTACTGGGTATTTCCATTTCATGAAGCATATTCAATACATAAACGTTAACTTTTAGAGCAACCATTATGATTCCAAGATGAATAATGTTATCACAGTAATAATGGTAAGAGTGATTTCATCCAAAAATTAAAACAAAAACAAACAATAATCATTGTCTAATAGCAGTATGATTATAATAGAATTAGTATCAAATTACCTCTATTAAAAGGTTATATTAATGTTACTGGTATTTCAACAAAATTGTTGTTGTCAAAGTCTTCCATACATGTTTCTCTAAATACTAGTCCTTGTTAGCTGGAGGAGCACTGCTCTAATGCCAAACAATTTTTCAAAAACTTAATCTTTTATAATTATAATTAGGTTCCATGATAATATAGAAGGTTTTTGCTTTAATTATTGATGAGAAAAACACTACAATAACATGAATTCACAACACATTTAAACTTTTAGGACTCTTTTTTAAATGGCAAAAACTTCTTCACTTGATGGATTTATGTACCAAATCATGAATATATCTATTAAGAATTACTTTATACATTTTTCTCTTGGAAACTCTACGTTCTTTCAGTTTCTCTAGTATATATCATCTACCTCTTTCTCTTTCAAATTTCAGGTTCAAATTTCAACAACTCAAAATTACTATTTCTCTCAGCAAAACAAGACAAAAACCAAAACAAAACAAAATAACAAACAAAAGTTTTGCATAATTGTTTTCATTCAAGTCCCTTTCTTTCATTCGGTGTAAAAATAATTATTCATGTATTAAAATGATATTGAGTCCTATCAATAAATGAAAACCGCTTGTAGTAAACAACATTAATTACTATTTTAGTACTTTTTCAGTAATTCTTCATCAGTTTTCGAGGAATTTCTGCTAGAATATGAAAAGATAGGGTAGTATAATAACAGTGTGGTGAAAATAGTTTTCTATTTTTTAATGACTGACATAAAACTGTGACAGAAAAGACAAGATACTAATATTCTATCTTGAATGTTTGTATAGATACACCTGCCCTTATTTCTAGCTTTTACACTCATTAGACCACGGGCTAAGATTGTTTACCAACCCTAAAACAGTGTTAAAGTCAAAGATAGTATACTCTAGTACAAAAGTCGAGATTTGATGAATAGTAAGCTAATGATTTTTATATAATGACTGAATAAAAAAGAGCATTACATGTTTTGGACTGATCCCAGAAAGAAAACAGATCAAACTGTTTCCTGTTATTCCAGTTAAATGATTGCATTAATCTGCTTCAAAGTTTATCAATTTAATATTAGACACTAATTTTTCACTAACTAATGACAGAATTATAGATTTTCTTACCTGTATATGTGAAATAATTTCGATTTTGTTAAAAAACACAAAGGATGCCAGAGACGCGAGCAAGTTCTCCTCGAAGACCGTCGGCGGTGGTAAAATAACATCGTAAATATACTGCACTCTGTAAGTTTGTTGTATTTTGGCGATCAAATCGGGGTTCGACATAGGAATGATTTCAGAAAAATGAGCGACTTCTCGAAGAAAATGCCTATGACTTTTATGTTCTGGTGAAGTTCGATCATACTCTAGACATCCAATGACATCGAACAAGTTCTCGTCCGACAACATAGTTTCCAAAAGTGAGGGTTTATTCATTAAAAACAACGATTTAAAGATATCGTAGAGGTTATGAAGCCCTTCTACGTTGTCCAGATCTTCACACATATGGAATAAATCCAGAAGTTTTTTGATATAGTTTTCTTGTTCGATGGCCAGTGCGATTTTTTCTCGCAGTTGTGGTGGAGGTACTCCGCTTAAAAACTCTGCGATTTCTTCTAACTTGTTGAGCTCGCAAGGAGGAAGTTCAATTGGACCAGAAGAGTCCATAACTTCTTCAAATCTTTCCTCTGAATCGTCATCTTCAGGTAGTTCTTGTGTTATAGTGACAGAAGGATCTTTTCCTTGTACCTAAACGGGATAAAACACAAAGTCGTGTAAATAAAACAGCGTTTTCAAAGTGTAAATGTAATTTGACAATGTCAAGGTTGTACACTTTTACTGAAAGATTTTAACTCTGTTATCTTAAAAACACAGCGTAAAAAACAAAATCATAAAGTCATAGACTGGTAGGCTCAGTCAACTAATAGTTGTAACGATTGGTTTTGTCCACTTCCTTTGACAAAAAAATTACGAAATCCTCGTATTTGTTGTCCTACCTGGCAAATCTTCGCCCAGACTTCATCACAACCAGCCTTCTCTTGAAAACTTAGAGCAAGATCACAATTTTCCCCTTCAGACCAAACTATCAGTGTTTCCTATGAAAGAAGAACACAGAGTTACTAGTACTTATATGTCGTTTATTTTTGTACAAACTGTAAAGATGACATGGACTTACCTGTTGTTTCTGATAGGCAGTATGCGGCTGAATCTTTGACTCCAGTAATATCGAGCCTAAAAAAAAGACATAATTCGACCATTAAATAATAAATAAAATCCTCCATTCGATAAAATAAGAATCCCTGGTTACTAGAGATGGGGTAGAAGAGATAACAAAGTCCAAACTGACCGTCTTCTTCGGATCGAACCATGATGGACAATCCTTGTAAACGTTCAACGTACGAAGACGACACGTGCCCCGTTCCTCGGTCATCCCATTGTCGGTCTTCATTTAAAGTATAAACTTTGACACGGCGCCTAGTACTTGCCATGTCCTTAAGATAGCTATGTACTAGGTTTAAGGGATGTTTTGGTGTTGTTGTGCATGGGAAAAGGCCGTCAAATGACAGTCTGTTTGAAATGGTCCGCCATGTTGAATTTTACGCTGCCTTCTGTACAGTGCCATTCAAAACATTAGGGGCGGCCCGTGCCATTCTTCAGGGCGCTTCTTCAATGGCGGCAACCGGCGCCATTTTCAAGCTTCCCGCGCAAAAAATATTTCGACTTGTAAGTGGAGCAAAAAAAATTATGTTACAGCCTTGAATGATTGTAGTTTTACTTAGATTGAAAAACGATTAAATTCTAAAGTGTGAGCTGATAAATGTTCTAAATTACGTGCAAAATGTATATCAGTGATACATATTGTTTTCAATTATTTTTCTATCGTTCTTCCGTAATTAGTGCGCATTTTGCGACGGTTTTTTATATCAAGGACTTCCGATTTATCAGTACAAACGCTGCCGTTTGTCACTTTTAGTACCAAAGTATCCTGGAGCAGTATAAAAATAGTTTTTCTTTGAGAATAAAGGACTGAATGCTCTGCATGCTGAGCATTTCTAGTTTTTCTAATGTTTCCGCAAGCAACCTCGTTCCCACATGGACCAAAGCGGGAAAAAAGGATTCTTGCAGTTGAATAAATCTATATTCAATTTCATTTAACAACTCATGGCTTTACGCGGACTATAGCTATATGCAAATTAATCAACTACTAGTGCCAAAACCTGAAAATCGGAAATCTCTATTTCGTTTCAAAGTCGTTTAGTACTAAAGTAGTTAAACTTCAGCCGTGCTTAGTTGTCCGCACCCCAAGAATCCGAAGATCCTGGTGTTTTGTTTTGAAATATGAGCCTTTTGTAGCAAAAAAGAAGAAAAAAGAACGTTTGTAGTCCATTGTAGCATAGGCTGCTATAGGACAAACAAACCGAATGCAAATGCACACAACTTTTTCCCAGTTTCGGAACAAAACATGATTCAAATACAACCACCTCAAAACGCCTACAAGACGCCTCCACAATATTAATAAGCACTCTTCCGAAGCCTCTCTTTTTCCGTTACCAATAACAAACGACGGAAAAAGCGTTACAAACAAATAAACTGGTGAATCCCACAATCAATAGCAAAAAAGAAAATCTTTATTGACATAATCTTTGAATAGCAAAATGATAAATACAGCAAAATTAACAGCGCAGTTAAATTGAATTGGATTCAATTCAATTCAATTTTATTTCAAGAGTTGTAAATAATAAACTGTATTTGATTTACTAATGCATGACTTCCTCCATGGTTATTGATAATATTTTGATATAAACTGAAGTAGAAAATATGGCAAAACACTATGATCATGAACGTGTGCATTACTGGATCTCGCAACCATTCTCGGCCATAAGGACGGGTAAACTCGACTGAATCTGTTTCCCATAAGTATTTTCTTGTGCATTTAACACCAGCTGTCTCATCTACTTCACAAGCAATTCATATATTTTTATTCAATATGACTGAAAATGATCACGTGACCAACTGTCCCGCGGTTCAAAGTAAAAAAGGTTGCACTTCGTATTTAAATATCTGAAAATTTATTTAATTTTAGAAAAAGAAAAATTGCCAAATTCTTAAAACCGATAGCAACAATTTAAAGAAAAATATCAAATAGATTACATAGTCAATGCTGTATTAAAAATACATCACAAGACAGTTTCGTGTTAGCGCGATGTTTAACAGTCGTGCCCTTCAACTGGCTTCCCGCATTTAAGCGTCGTTGATTGGATGGTGCGAACTGCCGAGTGGAAGCCATTTGACAGCTACTGAATCCTACGATTCTCGCTAAGCAGTATGGTATATTATCATTGCTAGTTCATGTCTTTGATAGAAAAAAATGGAAATAATTCAGTTTGAAAATCTCAATATTCATTAAGGGAGTACTCATTATTAATTACCTGAGGGGAGGTCCGAGGATTGTGGGGGGTTCACAAGGTTTCGCAACGAGTGTGAGGATAGATCAGGAAAAAAATACAGACAGTAAGGGGAGGATCACATACATTTGTCAGTAAATTTGTTCCAAAATGGGGGGGGGGGGGTCACTTAAGTCCCATAGTGTCTCAGGTGATCTGCTAATTTTTTTATGGTGTCACATCAAAAATCTTCCGACTCCTCCCCCCCCCCAGGCGATAAATAATGACCGGTCCCTTGTGCAAAGTTTGAGAAAACAAATAAATCAGCTGAGTTTTTCTATTATTATCCAAAAGGAAATTAAGAATTCACTGTTTATCGATAACCTCTCGTTTCAGGACGTCAGCCAAAGCTCTTCTCATAGCGAGTTTCTTTTCATCGGTAGGACTTGTGGATGATGGCGAAGTCACTCGTTCTCCGGCCGTCACTCGACGAGCTGCTCGGGCAGACGTCGGCCGCGCCTTCGGCTGTTTTTCGGTGTATTTGTGAAGTTTCTTTTCCCGTTCTGATTTTTTCATTTGCAATAATTTATCTCGTTGCTGTTTTAAGTATTCCGTTCGACGTTTAATCTCGCTTTCGGTCATTTCTGTCGCCTATGGGCCAAAAGGAAGTGGAATGAAAACTTCAATGATTATTTTTGCGTACGTACGCGTATTCCATTTATTTTCACCCTCACCCATGGTCTGACCCTGACCCTGACCCTCAGACTCCCCCTTGCCATTACCCTCACCCTCACCCACGCCCTCACCCACACCCTCACCCTCAACCTCACCTTCAACCTCACCCATCATCCTCACCCTCACCCACACCCTCACCTTCAACCTCACCCATCACCCTCACCCACACCCACACCCAAACCCTCACCCTCGCCCTTACACCTCTCCCTCGCCTTCACCCTCACCCTCACCCACACCCAGCACACCCTTGCCTTCACCCTCACCCACACCCACACCCTCACCCACACCCACACCTTCGCCCTCACCCTCACCCTCACCCTCACCCACGCCCACCACCCTCATTATTATTCTCACCTTGACCCTCCCTCCTCATGTATCAACAAAACAAATTCATTCTCATTACCTGAGCTGAGGCATTTGATGTGGATGCTGATGCCTCAGCTTTAGCACTTGACATCCAGTTAGCAGCAGCATCAGCTGGTGTAGTGCTCTTCCTGCTGGATGCCAGAGGAGGCAATACCTGTTTGGATGACAAGGGCTGTGCTGGTTCAGGTTTTGTTGGAGTAGTTACAACTGGAGTAGAAGTGGGAACAGTTGCAGCAGACTTATCGTTCTCTTTTTTTGCACTAGAAGTGTTTAGCGGGACCTCCTTTAATGTATTTGATTCTCTTGGGGTTTCTTTTTGGGAAATGATACAAGATTTTAAAGCTTTTTCCATTTCTTCTTGTTCACGTTGTGCTATTGATTGTAATCTAAGGTAAATAAAAAAAAAGATGTATGAAAATTAGTATGAAAAATGTGAGAATGTGAGTATTTTTATCTAAACAAAATAACAGTTCTCTTTGTGGAAAAGTGGAAAAGTTTCTTGAAGGCTTGAGTAAAATAGATTTGAAAAGGAGCCAAACGGTGAATAAAGAGTTGAGTATAATGACAAACATACAATGTTAAATAACTCTACACAAATTTCTGTAAAATTTTTTTAAACATTGCATGCAAATCCACCTGAGTTCTAAGGCATTTTCAGCCTCTTCAAGTGCCTTGGTTAAGCTATTGCTGTTAAAGACAAAAGATCATTGTTGAGTGACTACCAAGATCAAGGTTTCATAGATCTATAGTGAAAATGAAAGAAAAAATGTGATTTTGGTGAGAAATGGAAAAGGAAATCAGTGAAGAATAAAATGAGAAAGTGAAGAGAAAAGCTTTACAGATTGAATTTTTGAGAATTCATGACATTTTTCCACTTTAAAATAAATGTGTAAAGTAAGTGAATAAAAATGAACAGAAGAAACAATGAACAAGAAAATGAGAAAGCACACTAAAAGAAATGGGATTGTGAACCCAAATCTCAACCTTAGTACTTGATCCAAAAGATGACAGTTTGAGATTTTTACCATTCTAAGGCTTGAGTAAAGAAGACAAACCATATAAAAATATATCACAATACTGAATGGCAAGAGTGACCCTGAAAAAATGAAATAATGGGAAAGAATAGACCTGGCTTCTAGATCATGAGCAGTCTCCTTGGCAGATGGAAAAGCTTTGGCCTTGGTAGAAGGGCTGTATTGGACAAAACAGCCAAACATTAAGAGAGAAAGAGGACAGTTAACATTGTTAAAGATTAAAGCACAAATTTTAGATACCACGTACACGTATTATAGTGCAGACAGCTCCAGTATATGCACAGGTAGTGGTTAATAGTCAATATGTTAACATTAGTTTGAAAATTTTAAAGCACAGTGTTTGTTGTAGACTACATCCATCTTCATCCCTCAGGATATATTATTCTGCCTTCTTTACACTTCCTATGTAAATTCCACCACCAGAAGCCCAAGTTGCTAACTGGTTGAACCATTGACTAACCTTTCATGCTCTTCACTAGATTGAGCTAGTGTTTTTTCAAGCTCCTCTTCTTCCCTTTTCTCCTCCATTGATTTTTTATCATACTCTTCTTTAGAAAGACGTAAGACTTCTTGCATTATGGCATCTTCTTCATCAAGCCCAGTGGGCAGGGCAGTAGGTGTTGCTTTTGGAGGCTGCTGTTGTTGTTTGTCTCCATGAGACAGCATTTGGCCACGCTGCTGGATAAGTTTTAAAGCTTGAAGCTGTAATTCAATATTTTTTTGAATCATCAAACGTTTGAAGACCTCAAAGTCCTCTGCTGCCCAAACTTGCTCAAATATATTCTGGAAAGAAAGGAAAAGGTTTTAGAAAATTCAAAAGTGAAGGGGAAGTGCCAAGGGGTGGCAAGGATCTCAC
>JAAAQI020096331.1:0-16413 GCA_011800005.2 Stichodactyla mertensii | reverse complement strand
CCTAAGAAATTCAATGTTGGTTTCTGTAAATAGAGGAAAGCATAATAATCTAGAAGAAAATTCATCTGAATCTATGTTTGACTCTGAGTGATATCTAGTTTTCTAGCATTATGATCAACATTTACATGTCAGTTATGATTCACCTTGGACCTCTGTATCTTGGACGGCGTCTGCGGGGAGGTCTTTGCTCTTGATCATTATTGGGTGAGCCTTCCTGGTCTTGTTGTTGACCTTCCCCTGTGCTCTCTCCTCCAGAATGGTCTTCTTTCCTTGGACCCCGGCGTCTTCTCATCCAGTATGGACGTCTATCATTTCAAGTCAATAAGATTAAGAAATGACATCACATTGGATGCTTTTCCAGAAGATAAAAAAAAGACCAAAAACTCAGAGCGTATATTAAATAATCACTATTTTCATTGAAAAATCAGGTGTTCATCTTTGTCTTTGGCTAAGTATTGTATTAATAACCCATATTAATAGGAAAGGAAAGTCATTTTCAACTGTTACCTTGGTCTTCTTCTGCGAGGTTTATCAGCAGCATTGTCCCCAGAGTCTAACGCCCTGTCCTCTTGATCTTGATCTTCTTTGGCCTCGCCATTTGTAGCGCTGTCGGGTCTTCGGCGAGGGCGGCGCCTCTGTCGGCGGTAGTAGTAATAGTTGTATCTGTTCCTACGGCGATCAGCTGTAAGGACAAAGTTTTTCATGAAAATACTTCTTCAATATAAAATCTTGTAGAAACCCTTTTCAAATGGACTTTGTTAGTTATTAAGTGACCTAGCATGACAATGTAACGATCTTAATACCAAAATTGACATCAATAAGTGTTTTGACAAAATAGAAAGAAACAAGTACCAGGGTACTTACGTGCATACTTGCTACCCTGTACAGGGTTTCCTTCAGGGCCAGTTACATTTGCAGCTTCCAAACCCTGAAACAAAAATTGTTAGAATAACTGTCCTGGATAAGCAGGAGCAGAAGATCCTTACTTTTTAGCAAGTACAGTTGTACTGACTTCTGGCACAGTATGTAGTAACACTGAAATCATTTGCTTTCCATTGGTTTCTTGTGAATCACCCAATCACAATATGTTGATACCGTTTCAGTAAAGTACAGCACTGCTTTGGGGAAGAAGAATTCGATGTAGCATTCCCCACTCAGGCCAAAACAAAAAATGTGTGTGTTTCCAGTTGCCCAGCTGACGCTATAATTTTTTTTACCTTCTTAGTGCCACAGGGATCTCAATTATCATTGAGTTCAGTTTCAGTGTAAAGTGTTATGGGAAAGAGCACATGGCTTGACTTGACAAAATAGCAGCTTTTGCGACATATGGCAGAAAAGCAAATATTTGCTACCATTCCAAACAATGGTTTATGTCAGGATGTCCTCAGAACTTACAAATGATTCAAAAGTTGATTTCCTTGCACAAGGAAGCAACACATACTTCAACAAGTCAATTAAGGACTTAGCATTGGGTGCTTCAAGAATCGAAGTCAACTATTTGAACCAACAATAAATATATTGTGAATTGACTTATTTGCTGTTACATTTATTTTCTTCACTAGGATTCATGGAATCTTTTTTTGAGGTAACAAAGCCATGCAAGCTGTTTCACTGCAATTAAACTTTGGGATTGGAAAGCCATGAGTCTTTTTCTTGAAAAAGCAATGAAAAACAAATTCAGAATGCTTAATATTGCTTTCTACTTGATAATAATCAAATCAAACATGATAAATGCTTAATATTCAGTTTAGCAGAGTAACCACAGGTAACTTTTTTTTGGGCCCAAAGATCTCAAATCAGTGTCAAAGCAAAACAAAAATGGTGACCTTTTGCACAGCTGTATCAAGCCTTTTTACATTTTTAAGTATCTTATTTTACATTAATGAATGTACCTCCTATAAAGTGTTCTCTTTGGAACTGAGGGACTATTTTTTTTCAGTAAAATCATTTTTTCACAGTCTTTAGGCCTCTTGTTCTCAGAACTTTGGAACACAAAAAGGAACATAAATCCTCTGCCGGTGAAAATAAGCTTTTTCGTCCCCTGCAATAAAGCCACGACTTCTTTGCTTTACAATACATTTAATACACCCTTTTCTTTTTGTTATCTTTTGTTTCTTGTTAAAAAACAAAGACCTACTGACCTTACTGGATTTTTGTCAGCAAATGGAAAAACCTTTCTGTTTTTGGCCTCATACTAAAAAATGCGGTATCCAGTCATCTCGCCCCCAATGTGTCATCTCGCTCCCAATGTATTGCAGTCTCTTAAAAAGGTAGTATTTCATCTTTATTTTAACTTTAAACAGTTTGAACAAGATAAACATTACTAAACACTGGCGAAATATGTCATTAGCCTGAATCGCGATCGACTGAGCTCTCCATTGTGATCAACGATGTCTGATTTCCATTGCTCGATCCTTGTTATGTCCCTTCGTAACTCGAAAACTCACTTTCAATTTAACCGATTACTTTCTTGACTTTCAATCTTCTACAATAATATTTTGAAAATTTCTTGGTCTCTCGACTTAACTAAAAATATTTTGTTTAAATTTCTAGTCGTCGCTCTTTCACACCTCGCCACCTTGGCGTCCTAACACTATTGCACGTGCACGTGTACCTAGTGTGCGACTGACTCGTGATTGTGCGATTCTTGTCAGTAATTCCACACATTACAAAAAATGTACCTCACTTCGGCCATCTCTTATGGGTTTTTCGTCTTTTATTAAAGTTAGGTAAAAACTTATGTAATCTACCTTTGGATGAGAATGATTTTACTGCTGTGAAAAAACAGATTCAACTTTACTAGCAATCAACAAGCAAATTCTTTATTGTTTTACAGACTGACAGTTTGACAAGCAGACCTTCGAAACTGAGACTAAAAATATCGATTTACGATCCCACGTTTTTCTTTCCACCAACTGATTTTAGATATTTCTATAAAACTGAATCATTCATAGAAGAATTAACTAGTAATTTAAAACCTAGTAGATGACAAAGAATCAAGGACATCACACCAAACCAGTTGTCATTTTACTGACAGTCCATTTTACTAGTAATTCTGCAAGCCATAACATAAATACGATTACTTTTCACTTATAAATTTTTAACTTCTTCCGCCAATAATGACCGAAAGTATAAAGAAATGCAATTTATTCTTCTTTTAGGAACACAAAAACAACTACAACTACTAGGTGAAAGTATAAAGTGAATGCGTTTGGTGTGTGCGTTCTCTCACTTCAACCGTGGGTCTGGTAACGAGTACAACAAACACGCCATGCATGACTCGATCTCAAAAGCGTGAATTCAAAGCGTTCTTAAAATTCTCATCGCCAGGGTAAAGCAGCAAAACTCAAAGAAATTTCATTTTAACAGTGATTTTACTTTATAACACTTCTTTCTTGAAGCTTGAAGGTTTATGATGTGAATGCTGTGTGCTACAATACGAAAAACGTCTTCCCGAAGTTGTGGATTTCATTCGTAACAAAATGTGGACTGATGAACTACATACAAATGACTGGATTGTCATCGCCTATTAAGCTTAGAAATATGACAAAACTCGTGAACTAGAAAAGAAATTTCAGTTTCAAATTCATTGTTACTTGTTGTAATTTCTTTATAATTTACGAAAATTAATACTTACATCACGCGTTTTCTATTCATTTAAGTGCACTCAGCTATTACCTTTAACTATTATGTACCTCAAATTGTAAACTTAGAATAAGATGTAAAGAAAATAAATTTCTCAATCAAATAAAATGAAGAATTTCCTTGTGGGCTGCAAAGTGATGAATTAATTGAGCAGGATATTATATGTTACTCAATAGCCCCTTGCAGCACGTCGAAATGCAGTTAAATTTGGAGGGCAAGACAATAGGTTTCTGGTTCTCTGGAGTTGAGATTCTTTTGTCTTGCCCTCCAAATTCAGCTACATTCCGACGTGCTGCAAAGGGCCTATTCGTATCATGCAAATTCTCATCAGAATTTTGTAGTCCTGCTGTCTGCTGTGACATACTCTTTCGTGCTTATCTTTTTCAGCTGGCTAGGAAAATATATTGGTTCGAAGATAATTCCATATACGTGAAATCTGACAGTCTGGAGTGAAGCTGGTGTCGGATTTTTCAGATCTGGTGTCATGTTTTTTCCATCGGGCGTGACATCGTCTAGATGTACGACGTTTCGATTAACTTTGAAACCTATAATGTATCAAGCTTTAGTCACACAAGTCTGACACCAATATTTCGTCATCAATATTAAGACGGTTTGGTGACTGTCAAAAATCTCAACACCAGCTTCACTCTGGCATAATTATTCTGCAACATGGTGCTAAAGATCCATGAGACCAGGTGGTATTTTTTCGTACTTGCACATGTTGTATTTGTAAATTTGTAAAGAAAATTTGTAAACAAATTTCATTTGTAAAATAGAGTATACATTTATGTTGTGAGCCAAGATGATAGTTTATAACAAAGCTCAGTCCAAAAATCTGAAACTGAAGCAAATATTTGAAGTAAATCAAAGCGTTTCCAAAATGTAGACGCTTTTGTACATCAGCCACCGAAAAAAAAAATCTGACAAAAAAAAAAATAAATATAAAAGTTTTTTCCGCTTTAAGGATCGAGTTACAGAAATAGTGCATGACTCGAAAACAAGTTTTCAGTTTGTTGAGTTCGAGTTACGCAACTCGATTTTGATCTTGATGATGTTTGACATTGAGTTACGAACATATGACAAACTGGGTGTGGCCTTAGCAATATGGGTGTGTCCGAGAGCGTAACTCGAAAAATCTGTATCTCGAAGTTCGTAACTCGAGTTTCTCCCTCCCTCAGAGGACATTCATGGCCTTTGTTTCTTCACATCCTTTCTGTGTGTGTGCTTGAGCTATTCAAATGAGCAAGGAATGCCTGGATGATTTTATTTATACAACAAAGGTGATCAAATTCAAAATGGCAGCCAAGTTTTCAAAATTTACGATATCACATCTCCAAAATGAAAGTTCTAAATCTACTATATAACATCTAACTTCACAGGAAAAATTTTAAAAAATTGATAAGTGGATCACTTCAAAATCAATAGCCAATAACATTCCAAAATTATAATTTTCAACAAAGTTAAAATGCTTAACAATCATTGAGTCTTTCCAGAGTTCTGTGAAAAAAGTGGAGATGATCAAATGGTTTTTCAGTCAAATAAGGCTTCTTTTGTTGGCTATCTATGTGTGCATTGTTTGCACATTTTACAGCAAAAAGGGTTACCTTCCATGTAATCTGATGGCTAAATGAAGTCAGTGACCCCGATTTTTTATTAGCTTATTTTACTCCTATTATGATTCAGTTTCATCATGCAAAATTTAGAAAAAAATGATAATGGGATCTTTTGCCCACGTTTGTCCTTAAACAATAATCTTGGATTCTTAACTCTTAAAGTCACTACCAGATGAGATTTCTTATGAAGGTGGAGCCTCTGAATTCATGGCACAGCTTCAATGCAAGTTTGAAGGTATATTTGTTACCTACCTTAGTGCCAGAGACTACATCAAATTCAACTACTTCTCCATCTCCAACACTTCGAAGGTATTTCTTGGGGTTGTTCTTAGAAATGGCAGTCTATTAGAGAAAGGACAGATAAAACATGCATTTAAGCATCCCAGAACTAAATTATGCATGCTCAACCTTTTAAATAAAGTAAACAGTTTTCATTCTCCAATTTGTAAATGGCAAGAGGTAAGCTAATAAGGGAGTTTTGTTTAAAACATGTTCCACCACCATCTTACTTCCACTGGGTATAGGACATTGTCACTTTGTTATAAAAATGTTTGTGCTCACTAATCCATTTTACTTCTAGCACAGTTACATAATGGGTAATACTATTTCAGAGACATTTCTTATAGACCTCCAATTTTACTCTGACTTTCCACACTACCTACAGTAGCAGTTTCATTGGCTAACCAAAAGAACAAATGAGTTCCTATTGTTTAACTCCAGAGTTATAATAGGTTGTTTTCTTAGCTTATTACCATGCTAACAATCTATCTTAGGTAAAAAGTGTGGTATAATAGACAGATCAATTCAGAAGTAATGCACCTATCAATGTTAAGCCCGAGGGGGGAACCTCATGACAAGGTGGGGACTTTTATAGCATTTTTTCGCCCCAGGAGAGGATGTGTAGTCAGGTTTCAAGGAGACTCTTCCCCCAGGTGGGGAGTTATTTGAAACTGTCTGAGAAATGCTGGTAACCAGTTTTTGCCATATTGTTGCATGTCAGTTTTTTGTTATTCTGTACCGCCACTGAAGGCAAGAACTTTAAAGTACATGTAGTTTGCTGTTTTTATATACATATAAAAACATTAAAAAAATTTATTCACTATATTTCAGATTGTCAGCCAGTCTTGAATCACTATAAACAATAGGAGATTCTGTTATGGTATTATGACCACCGACAGCTAGTCACGTGTGAAATTCAATAAGGCTGTTATAATTTTGTTTTTATTGGCTTGTATTAGAAACTATGTTTCTGTATTGCTGTTTTGCCCTTTAGTTTACTGAGTAGTAGCACAGGGCTCAGAGGAAATCAGTAGCACATGCACATTTATTTTTTTTCCATTAAGAAAATTTGTCATGAAAATTTGTGTGCTATTTGTTTACAAATTCCCCTGTACATTATGATAGAGGGCAATAGAAATGCACTACAAGTAAAATTTTGACAAGGGACGAAACTAATTTAGGCCAAAACTTTGATGTCATGTTAAACACTTCTCCATGGTGCAGATATTTTGAAACTCAAATCATGTTTGAAATGACAAAAATAAACTATTTAGAGAATTGTAACTGTTAAGAGTTTCATGAAGATTTTTAAAAAGGGATTGATTTTCAGGCATTTTTCACAAGCCATCGTACCCCATGTGCCACACTATCCTGGTGACAGAAGTCAAAATAATGTTCAACAACATGACAGGAAGTGAAATTTACTCCATTTTGAGACGTTTTCAAGGTCAATAAAGGTCATACCAAGGAGCCAGTGCAAAGATGCAAAGAGTAAATCCTGAACTACTACACTTGGAGTTGTTTAAGTCAAATTCATCATAAATTTCTTGAAGTACTGTAAGTATTTCTTTTTCACTGTTTATTTACTATTTAGTTTTTGCTGTCCAAACATTAGTTTTTTTGAAGTTTGATAATTGATTACTCTAGCATTTTCTTCATAAGTCAATTCCAACACCTTGCTTTCTAATTCAATCTGTTTTTAAGCCAAAAATCTTTAGTTTAACGTTTAACAGCTATTAACAACAAATTATTACAATAAAAAGAAATGAAAAAGAAGATGCTGGTTTTCTTAACAGTTAAAAGTTGGAAACCAGAAAGTAATTTCATCAACACGCTACTGAATGAACTTGAAAAAGCAATTGGCAAAGGAGCCCTTACACAAAAAAGCTTACTGATTTTATTTGATTATTGAAAATAGAAAATGAAAATTGAAAATTAATAATGGCTTATATGATAACCTTATTTCATTATAAAACTGTCATAATTCAAAAACCAAACCAACAAAAACTAAACAAAACGAATGAGCAAAACAAGCATCATAAAAGATTATTTGCTAAACACCACTGAATTGCACACACAGCCAATTGTGCTTTAAAAATTCTTTTCTTTCTTTTTCTGTGTTCAATACAAATATTCCTGGAAAATCCAAACCTTAAAAGAAAAGCTATTCAGTGTGAAAGTTCATGACTCAAATGTCCAAAATACCTTCATGCCAAGCCACTTCATTGCATGGTCTTCTGTTGATATAAGTTTTTAATTGAAAATCGGTTTATTGCTTGCTATTTTTTGCTAGGTTTTTGTGATATTTCAAATCTATAGCACACCTTCAGTTTTATAGGTGGGAAAATATTCAATGTCATATTCTCTAATTTGGAGTTTAGGTTTCTAATTTATCATCAATCACTATTAAAATAAATTTACATCAGTCAATATATATCTTTTCGCAAAGAGTTTTTCTCATAAGGAGACATATCTTTGTCAGAATACATGTAATTACTCCAAGACGTTTAATCTGTTTTCTCAAAATCATAGAATTTTTACCTCAACAATTTTTACCGGAAACACACAAGCACTTCTGTTTCTTTATTTTTCACTTCTGCTAGGATCACTTCTGTCATCAGGGTGTGTGGCACATTGTACGATGGCTGGTGCTGGAGTTTCATCCCTTGTCATAATTATATCTGTTAGAGCTGTTAGGAAATTTTGGTGCCGTCGGTAAATTTGTTCTGCGTTCATTCGCACTGCCAGAGAGCAAATGGAAGAAAGCAACAAATATAGCGTTATTTGTGCGCACGCACTAGCGTTTTTCCTCTGAGCCGTCTGGTAGCAGTGGGGAAGTTTGATTTCATTTTTTGTCCCATGGTGTGGCTATTTTGACCCAGAAAATCAAATTTAAATCAAAGTGCCCACAGTGCCCTCAGGCTTAACATTGATAGGTGCATAAAATTCATATTTCAACACTCCTGAATTCATAACTGACCAATGGATATCACAAATTCAAAACAGAAAAATAAAGCTAAAATAAAAGATGCTAATCCATCCATCTTATATCCTTAGGAATGTAAAAATGTCCTATTTGGATCAAATACAAAACAAAATTTAGTAAACTTTAGAAAAGGTTCTCCTTTTTCAGTTGAAAACAGATGAAAGTCCAAGTTTTTAAGAAAAATTATTTGAGACAAAGACCTGCTGGTAGTGAAAGAAAGCCCTTCGATAATAGTCTAATGAACTTATGAACATAAACGTGACCTGAAATCAGATGCATAAACCAAGCAACCTAGAAAATCTAAATTACGAGCTATAAACTCTTACAACTTTTGAGTTGAATACGTGGAAGAGGTTATTAGAAGCAGAATTATGTTTTTAGACAGTTAAAAAATTGTTTATTAAAAATATTAAAATTAGGAACGTGAGCCAATATTATAAGCTTAATCTACTCTTTGTAAACTGCAAAGCAATGGATAAAGTCTTTGGAACTTGCTAGCTATTAAACGTTAATAAATATTCATTCTGCATCAAATCCAAAGATTTCTATCTTTGAGAAAAGTGAGGCTTTAGAAAGCGCCGCCATTACTACATATAACGGCTTACAAATCTTAAACCCACGCTACAAAAAGCACAACAATAAGGAATCTATGATAGTATCCTCATGTTTTAATAGGTTTACTAACAACTTATTACCTGGTGAACAAAGATATCTTCCTTATTGTCATCTCTAAAAGAGAAACAGGAAAAACGAAGATAAATTGACAATGGCTGACTGGTGTTATGCTAATTCAAAACGGCTAATAATTTCGTCATCGCCTCGCGACTACGACTTTTAATACATAATCTGTCTCATTTAAACTTCTTGTTACTTTGATTATGAATATCAGATATTCTGAGTGGCAAAAATTAACCAATGAAGAAGTTTGATAACAAAATATGTGCAAAAATGTGGTTTTAATGAGTACAAACCTGTTGATGAAGCCATAGCCATTCTTTACATTGAACCACTTCACTGTGCCTGAAACTTTGGTAGCTAAAATACGATAACAGCACATCAAATACACTATAAAATGAACCAATGGGTTTCTCTAAGCTTTATGGAATCTCAAAGGAGTAACCATAAGTAGAGAGATATAAGATTTAAGTGTAAAAGCTGTCGTGACAAATGCATATTCAAATGAGCGCATGTTAGCTCGAGTTGCACATGTTCGCGATGTCGCTTTCGTTTGTTCACCAAATTCAAAACTTTCTCGCGCAATACACTCACCAATGACTTTCTTTACGGGTTCTTCTTCTTCAACCTTGACTTCTTCAGCCGTAGTCATTGTTGCTGATGGTATTTGCCGCCTCTTAGGGCTTGCGCTACGATGGTAAGATGTTAGAAAAGATGGTTAATCGTGTCCTCGTCCGTCTCTCCGCGACCGATGGATGGCGGTGTGACGCGCTTACCTCATTTCACAACTCACCGACCCTTCCTAGTCACGCGAGGCGTCATGGGAGTGGCTGACGAACACTATACGATCACCTACCGAACTCTTCTCGACATGATACCGACACTACACGAAATTAGAGCGATTTTAACTCACCTTGACAATGACATTATGCTGTCACGAAATATCTTCTTTTGATTAAAGTTTTTAGCTCAAAAATGTTTTTAGATAAAAATTAAATTTCTTTACTCGATATGGAGAGTACATTAGCACGATTAGATATTTATATCAAATGAAATACTTCGGTAACTTTTTTCTTTTTCTTTTATTAGCATTGCCATAAAATGTTAAACATAATTATTTAAACAAAATAAAGTAAGTGGCAGGGTATCCCCAAGCTTCTGAACTTAGCTCCACATATAATCAATAAAATATGTTAAATGCAGCATTACCTATTTTATACCTTTCTAGCAAATTTTTCTGCTTTTGTAAGGTTTTGGTTTTGGTTGGTTTTGGTCAGCCTGTGGTTAAGAGATAAACTGGGAACTAGTACATTCAAGATGGCGACGGGAAGGCTCCATCAGATGGAATATTTTTTACAAGGTTCTGTGAATAAGAATAACGTCCAGAATCTACTTTGTCGACTAGAGGGACTTTGTGATAATGCTTCATATGAACGTGATAAATTTTCAGATCATGAAGTCGTATATTCATTGCGTGAGTCTATAATTTGATTAGCGTAAAAGGTCGGTTTCTTATTTCACTTGTAAATAGTGTTATTAATGGTTGTCTTATCATGTGCCTCTGTTATGAATAGGGAACAATACCAGTTTGGTCACACTAAGGGCAAGACATTCTTTGGTTGACTCCACCGCTCCTTGGTATGTATCTCTCTCTTATGATTTGTTTTAACTTAGAGGAGGGGGGATCAGGGACAGATAGCTACTTCAAAATTTAATGAACTACCACCCCCTTCCTTCATCACCCTAAGAACAACCATGGTATTTGATTTGTGGGTTTTTAGAATATTCTTAAAGCTGGAAAAGGGAGGAGGGATAAACCAGAAATATTCATCAAAGATCATGGATGATGGTGGTGGTTGCTAGAGCAGATTTCGTAGGAGTGGAAAACGGTAAGGGGAATTCGTACCTTTACCGTAGCAGCACCATAATTTATCGTAATGATAACTATGCACTGTGATTGGATGATTCACCTGAAAACAATGGGAAGCCATTTCAGTGTTACGGCATACCGTACCGTGTACTTGCTGTAAGTCAGTGCCCTAAGTTCCCCACTCATACGAAAACTGCTCTATGCATCATATTATGCACCTATCAATGTTTATCACCAGGATGGGGGGGGGGGGGATGGGCAACCCAGTGGGAATTGAAATAGAATCTTGCTCCTAGAGTTGGGCATTTGACAAATATATTCTCCCCAAGAGGAGAATTTGACACTTGAAAGAACAAGAGAACCTATCTGGAATGGGGGGAAATTTGACATTCGTTAGCATCCCAGGGGTTGGGAAATTGACTTTTCTATCTCCAAAAATGTCACCCCTGGGTCTGTATAGGTGCATTATATAATAGAGGCTAATGAGTTAATATTGGTCATATTACAAGATGCATGAGCACTTTCATCAAATGTTGCGGGCAGTTTTGAAAACAAGGCAATTTCAGGCAAAAGCAAATGGGTAAAATCAAAGATCAGATTAAAATGATGATGACAAATTTATGGACATGAAAGTTCTTACAATAATATTGTAAAATTGAAGTAATTTTGGAAAATGTTTTGGAGGATTTTTGTTTTGACCACAGGAAGCCTACTTTAGATAAAAGACAAAATGGAAAATCAAATTAAAATATTGTATTTTATTTATTTTTTCCTTAAGTCTGAGATGGTGTGCTAAGTAACATGAGAAAACCAAAAAATCAAGTAAAACACTTGTAGAACATTTTTTAATGTGAGTGATTTGTTTTCCTATATTATTCCCTACCATGGTCAATTCTGCTCCTCTTATGCAGATATACTTCCTAAAGAGAGGCAAGTAAAAATGCCTATCCATTATGTAGCAAAACTTACAAATTGCAACTTCAATGTCTTTGCCTAAAATCCTGAAAAATCTTGATTAAAATGTTCCCCAAACTGGTGGATTTATTTATTGAAAAGTCTTTCTGCTCTTCCTTGAAATGTTGTGTAGAAAATGCCATGAAGAAAATTGTTTTGTGCAGATTTTCTACACAAGTGCTGTTGATTGTCATGTGCCAAATAATGCAGTAGTTTTCAAATTTTTGAAAGGTCAACAACAAATTAAAACAAACCCTATGCTACCCTTATGTGGCTTTTTGTCACGTGTACAAAAAACACGACTTGCCACCCCAGAGGTTTATTTTTGGTCTTCTGGTCCAGATATTCCTGTCAATCAATATCATGCATACAATAGCACTTGCATGGATTCTCAGGAGAAAGTCTTGATAAGTTGACCTGTCCAGATTAAGGCTGTCTTCAACTAACTGAAATTGTAATATCGGAATATTTAAAAAAATAACTAGGTTTTGGAGCATAAAATTGAGATGAAAAGGAAATTCTTTATGCCAGACACCATTTTTGTTAAAGTGACTGCCTATTATTGAATCAAGTTTCAGAGCCCAGAAGCATGTGCATGTATATAACTGCTGAGTTACCATGGTAACCTTTTAAATTTCACTGGAAAAGATTGAAGAACCATAGAGCACAAACTCTAAATCCATGAAATAAAAAGTAAAAAGTTACTAATAATAGTCTATATTTAGTCACTATCACTCAACCAGAATAATTCACAGGAAAGGATATCTAGTTACCAGTATAATAAAGAGTTTAGTGGGCATCACTAATAATAGATCTTGAATAAAGGCTGAGAACATAACTAGCCGCAGACAATCAAACTTAGAGAACAGCAGGGACATCAATTGCTATGGAATGACATCATAATCTTAGTAGTAGTGCGGTTTGCAATACTTTTGTGGGACAAATGATTACATCAACAGCTAATAATTATTGTTTATAAAGAAACTGTGTATTTGTATGAAAGACTGGAGTATTTCAGAGCGGTCAGATTTTCTCATTTGGCGCCAAATAACCATATATAGACTCTGATGTCCAAAGGTTTTTCCTTTCCTTTGTGTAAAATTAGCGACTACTGTCTTCTAAATGAAATATGCAAGTAATCAACAGAAATATGCAAGTAATCGACAGAGTTGTATTTCAAAATAACTACTAAGAGCAATGGTATCTCCTCAATACTGTGTTATGTCGAGGAAGGGTATCAAATTTTGCGATTGTCTTTAATTTTCCTGAGTAATTTCATAATTACATCTGGCAAGCGTGCGAGACAGCAATAGCGTACCTTTGAAAGAAATTTGTTTGTGGTTTGACAAGAGATACTTGTCTCAAAGCAAGGCTAATTTGAATTTTGCATGTGCCTGAGTGCTTTAGGAGTTAGTTCATCCATTGTGTGCAGCCTGAGCACTTCGGGTCTAAAGAACCTTAGTGTTCTCTATGCCTAGTTTGTTCATCCAGCATGAAGTCCTGGCCAGTTTGAAACTAAATTATGTACTTGTGAATGGGCTTCAGGTGTAAAGAACCTTAGTGTTCTCTATGCCTAGTTGGTTCATCCAGCATGAAGTCCTGGCCAGTTTGAAACTGAATTATGTACTTGTGAATGGCCTGAGCAGTTTGGGCGTAAATTTCTTCATTTTAACAACAGTTTGCATTTAAGTTCTTTATGAAGGCATAAATTGTGATAAAACATCCGATCTAACATTTTTATCAAAGAAACCAAAATACTTAAGCTGAACCTCTAAGCAACCCATGAAATAATAGGATTTAAAATTGTGTTGAAAAGTGTTTGTGGATAATCCCTTTAGATCATGGCAATGGAATGTATGTAGATCCCCAACTGATGTGTACTTAAAACATACACATCAGTTGGGGGTCTTTTGGTTGCTAAGAGCATGAAGCTCATATGAAAGTGATTATGAACAGAAAGTCTCTTGTGTATTTGATATCCCTTGTGTATTGTTCTGGCTGAGTGATAGTGCCTAATTGCCACTAAATAAAAACTATTAGTCAGTAACAAATCTTATTTCATGGATATAGTGTTTTTGCCCTCTCAAGAGAGGGCAAAAACCTCAAAACCCTTTCGCATGGGAACCTATACATTTTATATGCTTAAATATTTAAAGAAGTTCTAAAAATTCTGTTGCATCAAGTTTTGAAAAATTTTTAATCACTCAAATTTACGTGGTTTGTGTTACTCCTTAAACTCTTTGAAAACTCCTTGAATTTCTGCTTTGATTGTTACTTGCAAGGTTCTGAAATAGATCCAGAATTTTTGTATTATCAATTAAATGCTGAAAAGCATGTTTTCTACATCAATCATCCTACAACTACTGGCAAAATACAATCAACCCACGATATCAACCCTGTGTTACTTCCCTGTTATGAAATTTTTGAAAGTGCATTACTGAAGTATAATTAAGTTTAGGTGACCAAATAGGAACACCATATAAATCCATAGCTCAGTGAGCTTAACATACTCCTTAAAAAGTCATTTTTGGGTCCTTGGATACTTCTTGGATACTCCTTGAATTTTAAGTGGAATACCTTGCAACTTTTGAAAAGTCAATATTTTGTATGAATTTCTGTTCAACACACTGGGCTAGCATGGTACTGAAATTGGTGTTTTTAAGCTGTTGAGTTTTAATAACCTTTTACAATAAAGTCTGATCAATGTCAAATTTGATGTGTGAAGAGTGCTCACCAAAAGAAAAAATAAATTTCTTCTTTTTAGTTTTACCAATGTTACAATTTTTTGGTGGGAAAATGATGTCATCAATTTAGTGGGAAATTGAAAGTGATGCAAAATTTTATTAATCACATTTGAAAGAACTTGTCAAGATATTCAAAACTGAAGAGAAAATTGACAAAGCCGTTTGCACACTAAAGATATCATTTTTTGAAAATTCCTTTTTTTAGGTAAAATAGCAGGAAATTCCAAAATATTTGAAAAATCATACCTTCTGATTACACATAACTTTGTCTTGGCTGTGTTAGTGTGTAATGTGTAATGAATACAATAACCAATAAAAGGAAATCTGTAACACCATGAAAAAAGAGAAATATACTGTACTTAACTTTACTGACATTTCGAACGAATTCGCCCTTTACCCCTTTTTTACTCTGATGAAGGGCAAAAGCTCGAAATGTCAGTAAAGTTAAGTATATTTCTCTTTTTTCACAGTGTTATAGATTTCCTTTTATTGGTTTTTGTATGACTTTGTCTGTTATCTCTTAGTTTTGAACACATCTCAATATTTGATAAAAGTGCACATGTTCTCAGAAAACATCTATTCCACCTGCAGGTTACTTCGTTATGTTGGGCAGGCTGAGATGGGTGACAAGAGCAGAGCAACTCTTCTTCGAAGTTGTGTAGAAGTTGAAACTAGTGATAATCTTGCTGCTTTCTTACAGGAACTTGGATTTAAGTAAGTGAAGCAAAATATCACAGCACAGCAATATTTAAAGAAGAATCCTGATTTATAGGAGGGGAATGGATGAGAGAATTTCATTCCCACTTATTAGCCTCCTTCTCAGTTATCTGTGGGAATGTTACTGGGCTACCTATGATACACCAGTCGTAAATTACTTTTTTCCCCTCCACAACAAAAATCATGCAAAAAAGCCAGTGATACATGCAGCAATTTTTTCTCCTGCTGGCAGGGCAATTTTAGAGATTTTGTTACAAGTCAAGTGAAATTGCCAAGTGTATCATGTCTGGCAATGATGTCTCTCAACAAAAGATTTGTTGCGGAGAGTTCAAAGATTTGAACTTTTCTGTGCAACATTTTGAACATTGCACAACTGGTATTGAATGTTGCAGCATGTATCAAAGCATGATAGACAATGCAATTTTTCTCTGCAACAGAATCTAAAATTGCATTGCCAGAGTGCGGAAAAAATTGCACGGTGTATCGCCAGCTTAACTGTCCCAGCAGCCTCAACAGCCATTAGCTATAGGGATCTCATCAACCAAGTAACTAGTGATTGGTGTCAGGTAGTATGAATGCAGTTGTATGAAATGTCAATCAAAGGTTTGGCAGGGGTAGGTGGTCAGATCACATTGGGCTGGTTAGATCATGCTCAGGTCACTAAAGATCATACCCATTCAAGAATACTGGTATAAAATTTTTAAAACATTATTTTAAGATATTTCAACCAAAGTTTACAGTGCGACTACTCCAACCAAAGCCACCCAAACAAACTTTCAGATAAATTTTCAAAGTTCATTTTTGACACTCAACGACAGATTTGTTGCGAGTTTCTACAGCGTATGATACTTCTTGCTCAATTTCAATATAATTCGTATACAAACAAAGCAAATTCTGTGCATTTTAAGCGAAATTTCAAACATTTGTAGA
>JAAAQI020096220.1:0-16413 GCA_011800005.2 Stichodactyla mertensii | reverse complement strand
TGGATGGATGGATGGATGGATGGATGGATGGATGGATGGATGGATGGATGGATGGATGGATGGATGGATGGATGGAAAAACTGATTAATGCTTAGCAGTGGTATTTCCACAGTAACGGTTATTTCGCGGGAACTAGAACGACAATTATTGTATGCTTGGATGACACAGAATTTGTTGCCAGCTAAGTTGTAATGGTTGATTATCACCATCTTTTTCTTTCAAGGCGGTCGATCAATTGCAGTTCCAGGTGAAGTGATGGGTTACTATGAAGCATGGTCCAAATATGGCAACTTGAGGTGGAAGGACCTCGTGCAACCAGCCATCGATATTGCCAAAAATGGCTTTAAAATTGGGAAACCAGTTTACAAAGCTGCAATACAACTTCAGAGTAACTTAACAAATGACCCTGGCTTGAGGTATGTACCTTGTGTGGCGTGATATTCATTCCTTAGAAAACCATCGCACTAGTTCCAAACGCTGATACATGGTTCGAACCAATCCCTGGCCCACCCTCCCCACGGGTCCACCATCCCATCACAACCCAAGAGTCGCCCTCTGAACTTCAGCAATGTTTGGTCAGTAAAATTCGTAATAGAGACAATTTTTTTTTTTCTACATGTCCTATTTTACTTATGAAAATTTGCTTTGCATAACAGAGTTTCCTGACGCTGGTTTCATTTTCCTTTACTCTCACAGAGAGCTGTTATTTGATGACAAAGGAAAATTACGTGAAAAAGGAAGTATCATAACAAATCTTAAGTACGCAGCGACGCTTAAACGAATACGGGACAACCCGTACAGTCTATACAATGGAACCCTTGCTAAGGATATCCTTCGTGATATGGAGGACGTCAAACCAAAAGGATTGCTGCAAAAAGATGATCTTGGGAACTATACCGCTCAGTTTGTGGACGGCATTGTCCGTAGGTTTGACTCTGAAAATGTTTTGCACACAGTTCCGCCACCAGCAAGTGGACCAGTTATGAACCTTATCCTAAACATTCTTAAAGGTAACTATATCACTCCGTAAGTAATTCCTTTGAATTGTTGATAGAGCGTCACTATAAACAACCGAGTTGCGGGTCCAAAATAAAAAGCACCTCTGTGAAGATATTTCTTGGACATTTTCTCCATGTAATCTCTTTCTGAGCAACCAGGAGCGGATCCAGGATTTTTGGGGGTGTACCTCCAGGATTTTTTTGAGGTTGGGGGGGGGGGGGGAGAAACTCCCCTTAATCCGCCCCTGGCGGCCGTATCTTGGCGAGTGTACCTGGGGCCATGAAAAGGTTTTACGTGGTTTGGACGGAAAAGAGAATGTGAAAATGATCGATAGTGTGGTCGTTTCGGCATTAACGCCGTTTTTCTATTTATCCGGATAAGTGTTAATATCATGGACGGGGCCGTTTTAGTAAAACACTATAAATGTGTTTGTGTTGATTGTAATTATTTCACTATAGGTTACAATATGACAGTAAGGGATCGTTCAGACGTAAACGCGTCGTCTTTATCGTACCATCGAATAATAGAAGCCTTCAAGTTTGCATTCGCCTATCGGAGTTTGTTAGGAGACCCGGACTTCGTTAACGTTTCAAAGGTGCAGCTACTTACTGTTGATTTATACACCTATTTCAAAACACCTTGCCACAGCCAATAGCACTAGCAAGCGAAAAGGTGGGACCGAAAGTAAACTCTTGGTATCGTATTACCTGAGTTTTTGAGCACTTGCAGTCTGTCATATATTGTAAAACGACTTGAATGACCGCGTCTCAGAATGGATGAACTACTGTAAAAATCATCCGAAGGCTTTGCGGTCTTGGCTTGTTGCTTTCGACTGCGGACAACGTTTTTGAAATACGTGAATCTTGTTGTATTGACTTTATCAGTTACCGTATTTTCAGAAGCAGGTGTGGCATCGTTAATATGGTGAATAGAATGTGCTGATTGTTTAGCGATAGCTCCAAGTTTGCTTACCCTTAATCTCACAAACCCGTCTCAGCTTCCATCTTACCTTTGCTTTCAGTCTGTAAATATAACGGAGCGTTAACAAGACGGTAGAACATTGGCTACCGTTTATAAATGTTGAAACTGCTTTGCTATTTTTCCTAACCTATACCTTTTTATGATCGTTATCTAAATACTAGGTTGTCAAAGAGCTTCTCGATCCGGCAACTGGAGACTTCTTGCGCCAGAAAATATGGGATAATGCAACACACGATAATGCGTCATACTACGCAAACTTTTTCACCAAAGTCGACCACGGAACCTCTCATTTAGTGGTGCTAGCACCGAATGGCGATGCAGTGTCTATGACCTCCAGCATAAATTTCATGTAAGTTATCAAATTGAAGAATACCGTAAAGATCAATGCTACATCAACTAAAGGCTACGTTGTGTTGAAATATGTACAGAATGTCACTTCGCCCCATGTAAGGGGATGCGTAACTACATAGTTACTTTTGCTAGGTCGGCTGGGTCTCATGAGCTATCGATCTATCGGTGGAGCTATCGGTCTTGTAGCCCATTCGGACTTTGGGTCTAAAAGACCTTTTTACTAATACAGCGGCCATCTTAAATATATTATTTTTCATTGTTTAAATCTCAAAATTATGGGATGTCCAGGGGCAAACAAAGGTTTTGCCCCCTGGACATCCCATAATATAATATTGAAATTTAAACAATGAAAAATTAATATATTCAAGATGGCCGCTGTATTGTGTGGCTTGATCTCGTATGAATGTGAAACGTCACGGCAAAAAATTGACTGCATACCGCGCTGAGCAAATCACAGTGCGCGAAATTAATTACTGATTATCCAATCAAAATTTTAGGCCATGCAATTGGACCATGACGACCAACCCACGTCACGTTCGTGATGAAGTTTTAAATAAAAACTGTTAAAAGTCCTTTCATTTAGAAATCCAAATATACACTATTTCAATACAGGTTTGGCAGCATGTTCCGTTCAACCGCAACTGGTATAATTTATAACGACGGAATGGCAGATTTTGATAACCCTGGAGACAAGACAATCGCGGGGCTTTCACCTTCACACGTGAATTTCCCGGAACCAGGCAAACGTCCTCTTTCTTCCATGGTCCCAGTAATAATTACAGACAACAGTGGAAACGTGAAACTTATAGCTGGGGCCTCCGGTGGAAAAATGATTATTTCTGCAACGGCATTGGTTAGTAAACTATCTATTTAATATTTTCTAAAAGCTTTTGGTCTTGAAGGGGAAAATTATAAAAACAATCGTACATGTTTGAATATTCTGACGAGAGACGCTAAAAAGACGAGCATGTGTAAAATCTTTGTGGGTGAAAAAGATGCACGGTAATCAACATCTTTAGTAACCATAATAGATTTCGTGAGTACTTCTTCGGGAAAATGATTTTCATCACTTTACTCTACGTTTAGCGATTGGAAAAATTATGCACCCATTTCAAGTTGCTCAGCGTTGCGCACTCATCCAAATCCAAGAAACGTGACGGGACACGACGCCAGAACAGGAGTTTTATAATGAGAATCATCATACATTTATATGAAATTTTTCAACAAGAATTCATAAAATTGATCATTCTCCTCTTTAAATATAAAATTTTCTTCTCAATTTTACTGAATTTGCGTTTCTCAGTTTTGTGGCCCGCCAAGATTGGATGCGCACGCAACCTTGAGAAAACGGTCTATAGACCTCTACTTTGGGCGTAAAGTCTTCCAATTTCAGATCAAGTGTCATTCCCTTGGGTTTTATTTCTTTGTTTCTCGGAAACGCTTGAGAAGATACGTTAACATGGATGACTCTCAAACAAATAATTTTATTCCCCAGATAAAAATGCTTCGAGTTAAGTTTTGTTGTTAAAGTGACAATATTCTCAGTATCCGGTCAGTATAGATTTTACATGAGGTGAGCTGTTCTATGACCAAAAGAAATTATAGAGTTTGACTGATGCATCTTGAAGTTATAAAGGTTTTTCCATGCCATATGCTAATGACTGTGACGTCAAAAGAGTCATCATTTAATATACGAAACTTAAGTGATACGGATAAATTGAATTTTATCTCTGTTTTACCCGTGGCTCTTATAAAAATTATTGCTAACTCGTTTTCACAAGTATTCAGTGTTTCCAAATAAAAGGAGCAAAAAATAAACATGAATGACTCTTTTGACGTCACAGTCATTAGCATACGGCATGGAAAAACCTCTATAACTTCAAAATGTATCAGTCAAACTCTATAAGTTCTTTTGGTCATAAAACAGCTCACCTCATGTAAAATCTATTCTGACCGGATACTAAGAATATTGTCAGATGGGTCATAGGCACTTTAAAGGTAAATAGTTTCCGTACAATTGAGGCCAAGATTGAGCAAAAAAGAACTCGAAACACTGGAGTATTGAAATTTCAAACATGGTTTGGTGGCTTGCTATTTTTCATTGTTATTATTCTTTCTTAGGCAATCATTGATTGGCTGTGGTTTGAGCGCAAAATATCAGAAGCTGTAGATGAACCGAGGGTACATACGCAGCTCGTTCCAGACGACTTCTTGTATGTCGAGGAAAACTTCCCTGATGGAATAAAGAAAGGGCTTGAAGATCGCGGGCACGTGCTTAAGAACCTAACACACTATGCAGCAGTTCAAGCTATCACCAGGACCTCTGAAGGTGTTATCTACGCAGCATCGGACCCACGTAAAAGTGGGAAACCGGGAGGATTCTAGGTGTTGACAAGCGTTATGATAACATAGCCACGATATAATGACGCGCTCTGTGATTGTTTAATTCTGGCTGTGTTATAAAAGAAATGGTTCACGCTCATAACGTACATCAATCGTAGAATGAATGCACTTGGGAGGTTGATTAAGCACTCAAGAAGCTAGAGCTGCACTTGGCTACGCCTCGTTCTACTTTTAAACCTGGTCCTCAAAAACAACATAAACAAAAGCAACATATGCAGATTCAGTTCAGCTCTTCTCAAACAGGTGTGAGAAAAGAGAAGAGCTGCTAATGAGTACTTAATACCCAACTGAGACTGCGTATGTTGCTTTTGTTTATGTCGCTAGTGAGGCCCAGCTTTAAGCAACCTCTCACGTGCCTCCATTTCACTATGGATGCGAGCTAAGCGTGAACCGTTTCTTTACTTAAGTGTGGAGCCTAGCTAACTGATGTAGCTTAATGTAAAGGTTAGATTTAGTAACACATTTAGAAAACGCTAAAACATACGTGCATGCGGTCGACGCAAAAATCGTCATATCGGAACAAACCGCTTACTTTTACACACAAACACTACAACAACGGTAACAACAAGTGCAACATTCGTCCATGCCGTACAAAAAGGTAGGAAATAGGTAGCAAAGTATCAAATATGATATATGTAAATGTAGACAAGGAAATAGACGTAGTTGAACGCTTCGTTTTTGTCTCACTTAAGGTGGCTGACTACTTAGCAAAAAAGTAATCAGAAAATTTTCTTTAAAAGCTATATTATACAGAATTTAACGCTGTTAAACTGCGAAAACCAAGCTTCGAACAGAATATAATTCATAACTCAAAAACTATAAAAGCTATGGAAGTAGTTCTTTCAAAATATCTACTTTATACGTTATTTTCGAAAACTACATAACAGTTATTTAAGAACGCTTTAAGAATAAGTTCAAAATTCAGCATTAACTTCGGTTAATTAGCCAAAAATCGCTCTCAAAAGATAAAAACAGACACAACGCTTTTATAAGCTGAAGTAATTACGTTTTTCTTTCTGCTTTGTCAAAAGATTGTTTTTACCTGTTCTTTCGGAAAATTCAAAGAAAAACATAGTTCCTGTGCAAAGTTTTAGGTTTTTGCCCTGTTGAAGTTCAAAACGCGTATGGTTCGCAAATAAAATTTTGAAGGAAATTCAGCGGCTTTGAGATTTATTTTGTGCGCGCCCGCAAATCGAACGTTCTAAGGTAGTCAGCCACAACCGGAAATTACGCACTATCATCATATGCGCATTCGTAAAAATCTTGACCAGTGACATTCTCATGGACCAGTGAAAAGTTTTCTTTTTTGGCGCCGGAAAGTCTTCAAAGAAACTGAATGAAAATCTAACTCACCCTTTCCCTGATCAAGCCGGGTGAGATCGACTGCCGACTAGCGAAACTTTGCGGCTGGACTCGACTCAACACCAATTATTGTCTAAAGAAAGATATGTTTAATCAATTTGATATAATTCATTTTAACGCTGCTAATTAATTAGGTGCATATTAAGATGGGGAGAGTTTATTGACGTGTGTATAGCATGAACAAAACCAGCTCTTCATCCAAAAATAGTTAATATCCAGCTGGTAAGCCACCTTTTCTGTGGTCGGACTCGGCGTAAATTTGAGACAAAATCCTATGAACATATCCTTTTCTTTTGCCATGTGTATCACTCGATAGAAATTTGTATGGGGTTTTAGCAACGGCCTGAACAACACCATGACTGATGTCGCTTACATTGACCTGAAAAAATGACCAATGAATGACGTCACATGAGATTACAGTGTATTAGTGAAGGAATCAAACAATACAGTCATTTTTGTATGAGTGTATGTGTAAAGTACATACCTCTTACTAACCGAAAGCGAGGGCCGTACCGTAAATTACAGACCGAGGTTTCCCACTGCGCGTAGTATGCGGACTATAAAAATGTGGAATAAACGAGGTTCCATAACTTACGTACGGACCGAGCAAGCGAGGTTAATAAGATGTTTACTATATGGCAAGGAGAGCACCAAAATAAGGTGGTCCGTACCGTAAGGTTATGGACCGCAAATTTGCCAATGAGAGTGCGTGAAATTACCTTGCCATATAATTAATGATATTTACCTTGTGGCCTAGCGCACGAAGACCATTGACGACATCGCCAGGGAACCAAGTTTCAGCAAACACATACTCGGGATAGAGCTGATCATGTACTCGAGCCATTGAAACAGAACGATGTAGATTCTTCTTGAACCAGAAATAATTCATTATCACCTGGAAAAAATGTAAAGTGACGTACTGTATAAGACTTTCTTAATATCTATTGAAATTACAGTCTATCGGGGTTTCATGTGACGTCATAACGTTCATGTTGAACTCAATGAATTTTCTTGTTATATCAACCAACATGGCGGCCGTGTCTTTTGTTATATTCCCTAGGGAATGATTGCCAACCACTAATAGCAGTCATGATGGCGAGAGATCGATCTTTTACTAAAACCAAACTAGTTCACGTCAGTTTTTTTTTACAGGATGAGGAGGGAGGGAAGTGGCGTCTATCCTTAGCGAGGCCAAGTGGATTTTCGTTATACACCTTTCTGAAATTCAATGGAAGAATGGAAAGGAACACGTGCCGCGGAGAATTATGAAGTTGTTAATTTGTTGAGCTTTGCCCGCATTTTAATCTCAAGGTGCATAGCGTGCAATAATCGTGACTTTATCCGTGGAAAATGCTACTGAATGATCTCAGTCAACAAGAGGAAAGTCCCGCTTCAGTCAGAATGTCCTCCCGTCTACTTACATTTGCTACAGCTGTTGTAATAATAGTCCCTCCAGCACCACCCACCGCCATTGATACCTGGCCATTTTTGTCGATGACAATGGCTGGTACAGCGGAAGACTGAGGACGCTTGCCCGGTTTAATAAAGTTTACTGGGGCTGGAAGTAGACCAAACTCATTGGTGATACCAGGGGCGCTGAAGTCATCCATCTCGTTATTATAAACAACGCCAAGCCTGCTAGACAAGAACTTTGCTCCAAAGCTGAAAAAAAGATGAAGGTTTCATTTTTTGTCGTCGCAGTACTGGCACTGAAGGAACAAATATGCAATGCCCAGTAAATGGGGCCAGACTCGTCCCGTGTAGTCGTGCTCAAGTACGAGTTGCAGTGCTTCCGCCTATTCACTGGTTTCTTAGAGGTGATTTGGAGGGGTTGCTGTGATATACTGTGCAACGGCGTTGCAAGTTTCTGCAATTCGTTGCGAAAAGTAGAACTGAGTTCTAGTCTACTTCGTGCAATGCTGCGCGCAACAAAAAAAAAACAATGCGAGACAACCCCTGTTACACTGCCATTCTCCAGCAACTTGTCCCGCAACGGCGTTTAGAGACAAGTTGATAACAAAATTCCATAGTGTAACGTGGCCTTTAGTTTATTTTATTCTATCAACCAATATGGCGGCCACGTATTTTGTCCTTCCATAAAGGAACCTCTATGACTAATCAAAGAAGGTCTGGGGGATCCCAAAACAAAAGGAGGAGCCACGGCACCTTGGACTCCCCTCACCTCACTCACCGCACACTTATTTCCGCCTATGATCATAATAGTTCATACTTACTATCCATTCACCGTACTGGTAACGGAAACTGCATCCCCAAGTGGGCCCAATACTGTAAGATGAGTGGTACCTGTCTTGATAGGCACGTGATAACGCGAGCCGTAGTAGTATGGAGAGTGTGTTTGATTATCCCATATCATATGTCGAATATCCTTAACTACCTTTTCGCTCGTCATCTCTCTTACGACCTACGTAGGACCAGAAAAGTGGATGAAATAATGACACTGACTACAAGACTAAAGCTCTTCCGTGCTGACTAGTTTTATAAGCTTTTGTTCTCATGCTCTCATATGAAGAGCCTTTCGATAAATAACTAAGGTCTACTGCCCTCAAGTATGGACGGATGAATTAAAGCCTTATGAAAAAATATTCCCCGCGATAGCTAAACACTAACATAGTATTGGAAGTCTGACTTGGACTGGAATCGTGGAAAGCTCGTAGGAATACAAGTAATTAAATTTATTCGGCATTCCCTCGTTCCTTCATTTTATTATTATTTGAAAATTATTACTAGATAATCCCAATTAATAAAAGCCTGAGGATGATCACTGAGGATGGTCAACGCCAGAGTTTCTTTGTGTCTTAAATGAATCTTTTACGTCCCTCGAAAGCAAGTTCAGTAAGTGCGGAAAGACTGGACCGCCATTTTACACGGTAATCCGAACCACGGTGAAGGTCTAGCCATTATTAGAAAATGTTATTACAAAGGCAGCACTTTTAACACTATCATATAATGAGCTACTCAGCTACTTACCCCTTCCACAGTCTTCTCGTAATCAGGGTCGCCAAGCATTGATCGGTACTTGTAAGCAAATTTAAATGCCTCTACTATCCTGTGATATGTTCGAACAGGATGTCTTTTGAGGTCCGATGATTTGAACTTGTATCCTAAAAATTTATCCACGAAGAAATGCTAAACGAGTTAACTACATGACTTTGTGCATAAGCTGAATTATGTACTCTAGCATGTGTACTGGCGCACAGGGGACTGGGGTGGGGAGAAGGGGAAGGGGAGGGATAGTATTAAAATGAGGAACGGATACCGATTGAAATTTCTATTTTATCTTGATTGACAGTCGCTCGACCAATAGGAATTTTCCCTCCTCTGGGATAACGAAACAACAAAGCGTTAAACAATAGGCTTGCGGCAGGCGCTCCTCCCCGATCCCCAACCCCCATTCATCTCTGCACCAGCTATGCAGGCTAAATGTACTCGTACCTGTGAGTATATTAAGGATCATAGCAAGCACAGGTCCGGCAGTAGGGGGAGGTCCAGTCAACAGTGTGTAGCTTCCAATGCTGCTCTTAAGCACAGGTCGAAATTTCACTTTATAGTGTTTCAGATCACTTAAAGACAGCACTCCGCCTGCGGCTTTTACATCATTCACTAGAGTTGGACTCAATTTTCCGTTATAAAATGGATTGGCGTTTCCAGCTCTTGCAATCGTAGCCAGCACTTTTGCAAGACGTGGACGTCTGATCGTGTCTCCAGTTTTCAGGAGTTTACCATGAGGCATAAATACTCTCCTGTTAAACAATGCACAATGTTTAACAGACAAAAAGAAAGCTAAAAGAGCATGTTGCGGAATAAATGTTTCTTAATGAGCGACGGGAGTTCCCTTCCAAAACGGGCAGGGGTGCTACGTGGAGCCTTTTGTCTAGCCAGGGTACGACGTATAACCCCTCCCCCTTCCCAAGGATGGCGGTTGGCGCCGCTAATGTTATAGAAGCTAGACCTGATTTGATAGATAACAAGTATAGCTGAAATAGCATTAAAAGGCACTAAAACAAATGGACGCATTTCAATTGGCCTTCGACCATAGACCTTTATGACGTAAGCATGAAAACGAGGCTTAAGGGCCGACAGAATCAAAAATAGAGGCGAAGTTGACTAGCAATGTCTTTTCATCTCACAAATTCCGTACAGCAGTACTGTGATAGGAATATTATTTGACTTTCCATGCAGTTTTCTTCAGATTAAGATTATAAACAAAGCTTTACTGGCTTAATACGACATTCTAAAGCCCGCTGCAGTACCATCAAGTTTTTCGTGGACTGTTCACTGAAAATCTGAAAGTTTTGATTCAGGGATATCTCGTAGAGAAACTTTGTCTTCACTGTCTGTCATAATCGCAGTCTTAATTTACTTTACATGAAATCTAGGCCCTTAGGCCTCGTTTACATGTTAATGTCGTAAAGGTCTATAACACGCTCAGATTTTGTTCAGTGTACGAAGTTCGAATATTAAAATTTGATATATATGATACATAACATACCTGAAACCCTTGTCTTTGACAAGCATTTTCTTCCAGATATTAATAGCAATATTGACAGTCTCTGGCATTGCAAATCCTTCCTTTGCAAGTTTGATTGCTGGTGCAAACAAATCTTTCCAGGGTAATCTACCGTACTTCTTCCACGCGGCTTCCATTCCTCTTAACTCACCCGGAACAGCCACTGCTAGACCACCTGATATGATAGACAAAATAGTAATGTCCTCAGAGAATAGCGCGTTTCAATACGGGGTCTGAAATCAAGAAACACTAGAAGATTTCCGATTTACAGGCTTTGGCACTAACTGCACCATTGATTAAACTTGTAGTCATGTCTTCCGAACTGAATATGAAGATTCATTCAACTGTAATTCAGGGGCGGATCTAGGGGGGTTCGGGGGGTTCGTCCAAACCCCTTAAACCGCAATCAAATACCCTAAATGACAACTATGAATCCCCTAATTAGAAAATATCCAATACAAAATAATGTTCTTGATGGGTTTTTTTTTTTTTTTTTTCTTCACCAAATTATCGGCGATTCGAACCTCCCCTAGCCAAAATCCTGGAAAATTCCTTACTTTTCGAAGTGTGTAAGCCTGGAACTGTGGATTTTTCTTTTCATTTGAATTGATTAATTTGGGACCATACATCCAGACATCGATTGCTGAAGCGTCGTATGGCAGGGCGAAACCATTTACGGGTCAGCTGGAGATTTCGGCTCCAACACCGCTATCCATAGTGACTAATCAGGGAGCTCTCAGCCGAAGCTTAAAGGGAGAGGTTAGTCGGCCCCTAGACCATGGAAGATTAACCTCTTGCTATGATCAGTGACAATCGTTATGTCTCTCTGATAACTAGTTGTTCTTTGCAGCTTTGTTCCATGTGGGAGGCGTTAGAAGTTTAGACATGCGCACACTATAGTAAATACAGAGCGTGCAGAGGATTCATTTGCATCATTCTTAAATTAATTTTTAAAATATTTTCTACTGCTCCAGAATACTTGGCACTATTTAGTAAACAATCAGCGTTCGTGTCGGTAAATCGAAAATGTTTTTAAAAAATCGTTTTCGAAAATTAAAAGCCTTTCAAGTGCAAAGCTAAATATGAGCTATATTGACACCTTTAAGAACACTGGGTGAAGTTATCATCAGTTTCTTTATATTTACCTATTTTTTTCTTTCTTGGGTAATAAACAAACAATAAACAAACAATAAACAAATACCTTTAATTCCTTTGATGGCATCGCCTTGAAAAAGGTCTCTGTTAGCCAGCTGAGGAGCAGTTTCCCTGAAGTCAATCATTTCAGCTTTTTTGCGATGTTTGTCATAAACAAGCATAAATCCTCCACCTCCAATGCCTGTCGAGTGCATATTTATGACACCAACGCATAACAAGGCAGCAATAGCAGCGTCAACAGCAGAACCACCTTTCACTAGTGCATCTCTCCCTATCTTGGAACACTCGACATTATCTGCTGCAACAGCCGCGTGTGAATAGTGATACTGCTTATTTGGGATTCTGCTGGAATTGGACGTCATACTTTTTGCATGTAAAAAAAGGCAAATGGATTGATCAATGATTACAAGGTTCGGAGAAGGAAACTGGGGGAAAATATAATGATTTCGTAACCATCGAACCTTTCACACTGTAACTAGAAAGTCAATAAGCAATGAACAAAAGGTTAGAATAAAGTAAGGACAGCTTATTGGTCGTAATGAGCTAGGCTGTGCAACGTGGGTTGCATGAGGCTTGGATAAACTAGATTTATTGAAAAGGTATAGAAGGTCGTAAAAAGAAACTACACAGTCTGATGAAAGAAAGCAGCTTCAAATTCCATCCATTCAAAAATCCTAATCCATGCGTTCTCACCTTCAGTGCTAGTAACACTGCTTCCTTTTTATTATGCCAGACCTCAGATCATAATTTTCAAAGGATAGTCCAATGTTTACAGGGAGACAAGGTGGCCCTACATGCATGAACCGAACCATTTGAAAGGCTCGTCCACTGATGTTAAGTTGGCGAAAGAAAAGAAAAGGCAAACCCAACATATGTGCCTCTTGTTATTCTAGGACTTCACTGTCCTGCACTACGACTCCTTACTACATTGCATAGATAGCGCACCGTTTTATATTTAAAAAAAAGGTTGGTAAAAAATCTAACACGTACAGTTTTTTTTTTTTTTTTTCCTTTCCATTTTTCCGAAATATTTCTTTCTGAAGAAAAGGAAAATAAAAAGCGAATAAAGGAATACTTCTTTTTCCATACACATCCACTTTCATCAGCAACAGAAATTATGACATAGGCCAAAGAAACAGACATCTGCTAACAGCCATACTGATTCGCTATGGTTACAGTCAGAAAACAGTATTTTAATGCAGTGGCCTTCTAATAACAAGCTTAACAAAGATTTCCCGGTAGCCTTAATTTAACAGTTCACCAAGCTCTCAATATACACTAGCAAAAGAACATTGAATGAAGCTGGCTTCGTGCTATTTACCTTTATCATTTGAGTTAGCAGTTTTAACCTTAAAAAGTCAGCTAGAATGATATTGCAGAATTATCTGAAAGTCCTACCTGCCCATCATAAAACGTCTTCGTAGATTTCTTAAAGAAGTATCGTTACGAAAAATGACCGCCATCCCTAGAAGAAGAACGACACCAATACCAACCACCACAACAATCTTAAAAAGGTGACGGCGGACTCGTATTGGCGGTCTGGTGTCTTCACAAATACTCATAGTGATAGTTGATTATAGGTGAAGTTGAAGCTGTCTAAAGTGCCTTTAGTTTGTTAGGGTTAATATTCCTTCAGTTAGCACTTTCATTTTGTATTTATTTTTACTTGTTTTAATATTTGATGAGCAAGCTGCACATACACGTTTCACAACATTTTCGTTTGGTTCGACATAGGCACCTGTAACACGACCAACGGTACCTGCAAGCACTAATACTTGAAACAAGATCGAAATTACACGAGTGATGTGATCGGAATTCATTATTTTAGAATAGTTAATAATTCGATTCGATATTAGAATACCAAGAAGCATTGTAAGAAGAGCCTGAATAGCGAGATAAAGGAAAGGACTGAATGGATGCTACTGATTACGTGTGAGCTGAAGCTGCTCTTTAAAAATATATTGGGCGTTGACGTCTTGATTTTTACAGGCTAACAAACTCTTTCTTAAACAAGCAAGAAAATTAAAAACTGCTTTGAAGTTGTATCACCCAAACACTTCAGTCAAGTTAATGCATAATGTTTCATATTCGAGGAATGTTCTGTAATGCCGGCACTTTTATGCTTTTATATGATTAATACACAGGAATTGATGACATATTTTGCTTTGGTTCTTAAAGCAATTATTTTGATACTTTAATGTTCACTTCAACATCCACCTAACTTCTAGCTTAAAATAACTTTGAAAATAGGATTTCTTTGTATTTTAACTGGAATTAAACCTGCCTTTCTCTTTCTAAATGATTACTCCGGCTCAATCACGTTTTCTTCCCCTAATTCCTATGAACAATCCCCCTTATGTTTAATTCGTTGTGAATTTTCCGCTTTTATAAGCTTGACACATTATGTTATTGTTTCGATCACTTTGGCTCTATCGTTTTGAACTTTTTAATTGGCCTCAATAAATCAAGAACTCAGCTTAATAGGCCCTCTATCACTTCTTACAAAAAGCATTTTCTGCCGTGTGTCTAATTGAATTGAATTCAATGGCTAATTGCTCAAGCAAGTTATGTTATTATTATAGAAACATCCTTATTTACCAGTAGTAAATAACGGTATATTCCATTAGTTTTTATTTAGTTATCAAAGGCTAAAACTAGTTCAACTAGTTAGTTCAATTTGTTGAATCATTGTAGCTCGTGGTAATTCGGCAGCTCAGTATTAGGCGGAAGAAGTCAAGAGACTTTTTGCGTCACTCGGGAAAGGGTTTATATTTTGTTCAAAACTTGTTAAACGTCACAGCCTCCCTGGTTAAAACACAGCTGTTTTTTAAACTGAACAATGCCCTTGTATTTCAGAGGCTGCATCTTTAATACCAAAAATGTACAATTTTTTAGATTTAAACTACTGTATGCCAAATCTCTTTCCATTTTTTGCCTGGTCTAGTATCGTGGTGAGTGAGTACGCCTAATTCATTGCGAGAAAAACATGTATTTTATGGGCTGAATAGCAGTAGTAAAATGCAACTAGCGTCTTGTTTAAGGAGGCTTTCATTTATTATGGCGTTGGGGGTTGTCGGCAAAATTGAGGTGGATACGTTATCTTGAAAGGTCTCGTGTGGGAGGGGGGTTATTAAGTTGCAGAGGTGTGAGGCTGAAAGTATGACTGAAGTCTTGGACGCTGTAGGGGGTTGTGGAATCTCCACAAAGGGAGGTTATGAAATGTTTGGTAGCCAAGATCCAAAATTTAGCCGCCCACCACCCTATAAAAAATGAAAGCCTTCTTAAGATAAACCAAGATTAACCAAACAGGTGAATATTTACTGAGTACTAAGTCGATCCAAAACAACAGTCCTAATTTAATGTTTACAACGGCAACGGCAACAGTTTGAATGCAGTACTGAGTGTCGCATGTGTTTCAAGCTCCACCGACCAGTCAAATATCGACATATTTCGATAAAGATGACACGAGATTTCCCAGTACTGTTTTATTTCCATGACCCATTAGCTTTTACCTCTGATTTCATTATTAACAGGGGGAGGCAAATATTTTCGTGCAGGGAAAAAAGATTTGTAAGAATGTTGGGGGGGGGGGGACATGTAAAGGGGGAACAGTTAAAGTTGATCTTTGCACCAGCCCCTCCACCCCCACCCCCTGTAAATAATGACTGGACCTTTATGATTTTAGCATAGCATTTTGGCTAAGGATTATAGTAAAGAAGATCAAAGGATTCCCGTGTGGTATCAATATGAAACTACAGACCATTACAGCATACTGCATATGCATGAACCGATAGTGTAATTCAAATCCCATCCATAAGTGCTACTAAATAAATCTTGATTTGAAACGGCTACCGCCTATTTCTTCATTAGCATTATCATCATCACCTTGTTGTTGTTGTTGTTGTTGTTGTTGCTGTTGTTGTCATCGTCGTTCTTCTTCTTCTCCTCCTCCTCCTCCTCCTCCTCCTTCTCCTTCTCCTCCTCCTCCTTCTCCTCTTCTTTCTTCTTCCTACTTCTTTTTCGTCTTCTTCCTCCTTTTTCTTCTTCTTCCTCCTCCTCCTCTTCCTCCTTCATCTTCTCCTCCTCCTTCTTCTCCTTCCCCTCTTTCTTCTCCTTCATTTATCGTAATCGCAAAAAAATCTAAAATTCTAAAACAGGCTGGATCAATTTTGAGTTAGTTCTGGTTTTGGATAACATTTTATACGTCCCTATATCTAGTAAATATGTGTACTAAAACAAAATTATGAATAACAGCTGGTCTATTTATATTGCTACCGTGATGGCTGTCTGTCTGAGAAATAGGATCCAGGAAGCTATCCCAGGATTCTCGATATTATCCATATTCTTTTATCCTTTTTTGTGGCTGTCTAGGTTTTACAAAAAGCAAAAAAATAATAAACTATGCGTTTATATACGTTTTATCATCCGTCCATGACAAGCAAAAGGCGTGAGGGGGAAGGGGGTTGGAAATGCGACTCAGGAGGGTTTGTAGTAGCTCTCATTGGAGGGGAGGGAGTTTCAAGGGGTTCGGACGAAGTGCCCCCCCCCCCCCCCCCCCCCCCCCCCCCCCCCCCCCCACCCCGTACCGTCCCATCTCTTCTATAGAATCAAACCTACAAAAAAAAAAACATCTA